>JAAEEI010000434.1:0-11443 GCA_012654025.1 Pachypsylla venusta
TGTCACAGAAGTTCCATGTTTAGATCTAATACAACGTGCTTACAAACTTTTTCCAAAGTTTTCCCTCCAGTAACGTCAAACACCAACGCCATTTTGCAATATTTTATTTTTCATTTAAAGGCAAAAGCTAATTTGAATTTAATTTTTCAATATTTATTTAAAAATAAAAAAGTAGGTAGGTACTTAAAAAGTAATAAATAGAACTACTTTTTGATTAAAACTGAACAGGTGTGCCAATCATGTACGATGCGTAGTAAACTTTCAAATTGACAAAGTTTTGTACAAAGTTAAACATAGAGGGGGATCTATCTCAATCAAAACAAATTTTACACGAGAGGGGGATCTATCTCAATCAAAACAAATTTTACACGAGAGCCAAACTCTGCCAAGATATCACAATATATTTTCTATGGATCACAATAGATCCATAGCAATAGTGGATCAAATAGCTTTGTGGATTAGGGATGGAAGACATGGGTTTGGTTGCATCTGCAAGCCGAGTGGGTCAACATAACTTCATTATACCGTTTATCCGATTTGAAAGATTTTTTTTTNCAAATTATGAGAAAAAACAAACGTTGAACACGGGAATTGTGCATGAGAGTCAAGGTTGTAAACTTGAATTAATTGTATTAATGGAATATAGCACATCACAAGATCAAACATTATTTTGCCTTTTCAAAAAAAAAAAAATAATAATAATTAGATGATACTTCAATAATTTGAAAATTTTGAGCGAGAAAATGAAATAGTTATAGGGAGTTTCATAAAGAGTGTATTGCTACAAGGTGGTCATCATCTATGTCATCGTTTCAGAAATCTATAAATCAGAAATTTGTGTGTAGGGGTTGTCTGTGCCAATACCACAGCCCAAACGGTAGCAGATAGCAAAAAATTGATGGGAATGGAACCCCTCTCCCCAAAATCATGGCCTACGACACCAGGAAAATTATCAGAACATATTTTAGTTCTGATAATTTTCCAGCCGTTTGTCAAGCCGTTTTTGAGTTACGACCAAATTTCTAATTTATTCATCACGGTCCGATATCTTAAATTTTGTCACGACAACTTATCAACTCAAGGCGAGAAAATTTTAGGTGGCCGTTTAGTACTTATTTTTGGGCAAAGATATGGCCAGCCATTCCAGAGTTACGAGTTCGAAACCGAGAACGGACAAAATAAAACTGAGGAAATACTAAAAGTCAGAATGGCCGTGCCTCTAAGACCCCTGGCAATATTTTAAATCTTGGTTTTTACCGCCCTATGGCTGCATTATCTCGTTTGAACTCCAAGCTGACAGAGTGTACCCAATGAGCTATGCATACTGCACATTGCACAAACCTCAAACCTTTTTTTTTAATGTTTCTGTTACACTTCTATTATTATTATTTTTATTTTATTTGCTGTTAAAAGTCCTTTCATAAATATATTATATAACATAATACTATNTTTTTATTAAAAATATATTTTATTTAAAGCAATATCGCAACGAAGTTCTTGGGTAGGACATCATTTTGGGTATAAATTTCTGTGATGGAAAATCCAATTTGTGATATTTGCAGTGGCGGAGAGCCATGTGGTAGTAAGCATTTAAAAAAAAAAGACAAATTAAAAGCCAACTAATAGAATTGATTTTATGATAATACCTACCGATTGCCAAATTTGTAAAGGTCAAAACTTTTACAAATTTTTCTAGACAAACAAAAAATTGTGTTTTTTGACAAACCTTCCTACGTCCATTCTGAGCGTAGAACATGGACTGAAATTTTCGATGTCGAATTTTCAATGTCAAAATACGTTTTGATGTCCCCAGAGCCCAAATTTCGAGTTTCAGCCAATGGTCCGTGTGTGTGTGAGAGAGAGATATACCAACAAACATGCGCGGATATAGCCCTCTTGATTTGGAGGGGGGGGGGGTACAATCACACAGTATACCTAATAGAAAATTTGGATGGGGAGGGATCCGTTACCTAGAGACCGTGGGTTCGAGTCCGGAGCAGTACTTTTTAAGCAATGTTTATCGAGGTACGATACCTAATTTGTTGAAGCTTACACAAATACCTTTCATAAGGGTGATAAGCGATTTTATAAGCGTGATACGAAAAAAAGTGCCATGACGGATGACATTTTGACGATTATTTATTTAGGTACGTATTTCTATTTNTGCCCCCCCCCCTCTTAATGGGATAAAACACACAGAGGATCACCGTTCATTTGATTTTTTTATAAAAATATTTACGTGATTAGGTATTTGAGAAACACCGCCCGGTCAAAAAAACTGGGGAGGTACCTGCCCACACACCGGGCCCTCCCCTATATCCGCGCATGCCAACAAAGTCTCCGGCAAGCCCAGTATAAGACACGAGCACAGACAATATAAGAATATTTGAGTTTGGGATTGAACTGCGGTTGGGATATAAATAGACTTAGGATCTGTTTTCAGTGGTAAAAATATTTTAATTTTGGGGGACTGGGGAACAAAATGCCGCTGGAATGTGTTTGTACACAAAACATCAATAAATAAATGATACGTCTCATTACACTCCTGTAGGGGGGAGGGATACTGAGGGTGTGTAAAGGAAGGGCCCACAAGTAGATTTCAAGATTACCAAAACATTTATCTTTTAAAGCTCCATTCCTTCAAAATTCGACATTTGAGGTTAAAAGATAGATTATGTAGAATCCAAAAATCTGATTAAGTGAATACGATTTGTTGGTCCCGGGTGGGCACTCAGCCACCTAGAACGGTGGAGGGCCGTCTCAGGTCTGAGACAAAGTAAGGCCATGCTACAGGGGCCATCCAGGAACCTTACGAAAGAGATCCTGACCCTCAGTCGTAAAAATATCAGACTAGCCACAGGTCTGATTACTGGACACTGTGGTCTAAGAAAACACCTACACACAATGGGCTTCCATCAGGACCAGGTTATGTGTAGACTCTGTGGGGAAGATGATGAGACTGCTTCTCACGTCATTTTTGACTGCAATTCCCTACTTACGTGGAGACTGAGCATGGGACATCTGCAACCCGGCATCCACGAAAAATACCTAGCCAAACGGCTGATCAAGCTCGCTAAGATCTTGGGCGTTGACTAGGTAAACAGGCTACTTTCCAAGCACAAAAAGCCCAATTGAGGCTTANTTTTTTTTTTTTTGGCTTAACGTCTTTTTAACATCTATTGGTCATTTGAGACAGGGGTTTCACCCTCTATTCGCCGGAAACTTGCAAACCAGCTACCCACATTGGTCTCACCCAGCCTGGATCGGGACAGAAAAATAGCCAGCATCACGAGGGCGCGAACCCACGTGGACACCCACTTGACACAATAAGCTCCTTCATTAAGTTGCACACGGAACGCACTTTGCGCCCGCACTATTTGCTTCAAAGCTAACCAAGTGTTCAAATTGGATTCTAAAATTATTTTTTTTACTAAACAAAAATCAAAAGCAGGACAATTTGAGTTTACTGAATGCGTGTGGGCCTGTACACATAGATATACGTATCTCGGGCGAAAAGCTTGGAGACAAGCCAGAGGGATGGAAATTATTTCACCCTACCCCTCACCACCGATCACAACTACCCTGTTTTTATTTATGATACAAATTTATCACAACATTAGCAATTTTGGATATTTTTTTAATAAATAAAGTATAAATTTTGAAGAGGATGGAAAGTCTCATAACTCTCCACAGGAGAAGTTATGTCTTATTATTTGGAGGTTTTTCTTTTAATAAAGATTATACAGGAGGTGGAGGAGTTGTGAAGTAAGGCATCTGTCTTAAAATTATATGACATTATACAGGATGAGTCATTTTAAGTCGATCTCCCACGTATCTCGGATCCTGTTGGGGATACAGAAATTAAATTAGGATCTAAGTTTCATATTGAGGTGGGCAATGGGCATGTTATGTTGACCTCGCAGCAGGGCCGTACCCAAGATTTGGGGGGCGGGGTGGGTCCGAAACATTGACAGCCAAGCCACCTAAAAATGATTATCATGCAAGGTGATGTTGTTTTTGTTGTTGCTGCTGTTGATGTTTTGTTGTTGTTGATGTTGTTGTTGTTTTTGTAGTTGATGTTGTTGTTGTTGTTGGCGATGTTGTTGCTGCTGCTGTTGTTGTTGTTGTTTTTGATATGCCATACCCAAGATTGGGGGGGGGTCCGAAGCATTGACAGCCAAGCCAGGACTAACACCTAAAAATGATTATCATGGAAGGTGATGTTGTTTTTGTTGTTGTTGACGATGTTGTTGCTGCTGTTGTTGTTTTGTTGTTGTTGTTGTTGTTGCTGCTGTTGTTGTTTTTGTTGTTGATGTTGTTATTGATAATGTCGTTATTGTTGTTTTTGTTGATGTTTATGCTGTTGCTGCTGTTGTTGTTGGCGATGTTGTTGCTGCTGTTGTTGTTGACGATGTTGTTGCTGCTGAAGTTGTTTTTGTTGTTGATGTTGTTATTGATAATTTCGTTATTTTTATTGTTTTTTGTTGATATTTATGCTGTTGTTGTTGTTGTTGTTGGCGATGTTGTTGCTGCTGTTGTTGTTGACGATGTTGTTGCTGCTGTTGTTGTTGTTTTTGGTATATTGTTTTCTTTATCTCATTATGAGTGTGCAATAGTCCTAATACCTAGTGAACGCAGCACTTGGAATTCCGAAAGGAAAGGCCGCCACAATTACTAATAATACATCAATAGGGGTTTACTTGACTTTAGTATCCCAAATTAATAAAATAAAAATAGCAGATATTATTAGTGCAAGAGGCTTTTGGTAATGCTGTGATACCCACAAATATTGTGAAAATTGCCGTTGCGCCTTACCACAATGAAATTCTACATTTTACATTTCACCTTCCAATCAAGAGTCTATTTTACAACAGGTTACGATATTCAACAGCAATTTCAGGATCGAGAAATTAAAGTAGGGTAAGTGTACCAAAAGTGGACCCCTCCCCCTAAAGTGGATCCCTAGTCCATTTTTCACATAACGTAACATGAGAGGAGGAGCGGGAGGGAAAATTATTTGTTTATTGTTGGAAATCTCATCTCTGACTCTGGTCACAGTTTCAGTTGTAATAGTATTGATTTTAGATTTGTATTTTGATTATTGTGATTTTGAAAAGTTTTTCAAGGATAGTATATTTGGATTTTCTCTGGTAAGTGTTTATAAGTAGAATATAAAAAAAAACATTTTGAGAAATTTAACAAAAACATTAATACCTACATTGATTTGCATTCCTTTTTTTTTTTTTTTTTTTTTTTTTTTTTTTNTCTATTGGTCATTCAAGACGGGGGTTTTACCCTCCATTCGCTGGAAACTTGCAAACCAGCTACCCACATTGACCTTACCCAGCCTGGGTTGGGCCGGAGCAAAAAGCCAACGATACGTGGTGTTCCCAAGCGGTTACCGATCCAAGTACTGACCACATCCGACGTTGCTTAACTTCAGTGATCTGACGGGACCTGGTGTATTCAACGTGGTGTGGTCGTTGGCTACTAATCTAATTTACTTAGCTTCTAAGAAATACTAAACAATTAAAAACTTTATAGGTAATTCTTTGCTTTTTCAGGAAAAATAAATTACTTGTGTTTTCTTTCTAAGATTTATTAGGAGAATTCAATATGGGGGTCCACTTTTGGTAAACTTCCTCTACTAGAATAAGTATAGAGGGATAGATTTTCTAGGTACTTGTGACATTTCAAAGAGCTGAAATCTTTACTCTGCTTTACCATTTCTTCTATAAAATGAACTTAGTTTTCTTTTTCTTTTCTCAAACAAACACACAAACAAATCTATAATATTTTCTCAATTTATTTTTCTCTTTTCATTGACCCTCAGTAATTTCGGTTTAATTTACTGAAAGAAGTAATCAGGATAGGAAGAAGGACAAAGAAAAGTTCCAAGGATAAACAAAACGGAAAAATATATTTCTAATCAAGAAAAATGTGAAAGAATTATTTCTAGATGTAAACAGAACGGGTCGTAATAGGGTAGATATATTATTTTCTCTTGACAATTTGGAAAAATTGCGCTCTCAACACTAAGGGTGTCCGCAGACAGCCGCATACATACTTATCTTATCGCCAGACAGGTAACTAGGCAGGTCAACATCCCCCGCAAGGGCCCATTTTGGCGGCCCCCCCACCTGGCGTCCTGGCTAAAACAAATTTTCAACAAATCAATATAAAAGAACCAAACACACAAATCATTTTTACGACTGCTATCCATCTCTATTCCGGGCGACAATGATGTGTATCAACTATTGTTGACAGTGGCAAAAGAGGCGCAGGAGGATGGGAACTTCCTAGTAAATCCTGTCTTCCGCCAGCGCCCGTCACGTCACTCTACAATGATGTGTATCAACTACTGTTTGCAGTGGCAAAAGAGGCGCAGGAGGAGGAGAACTTCCTAGTAACTCCGTCTCCTCCGCCAGCACCCGTCACGTTACTCTGTAATAATGTGTATCAACTATTGTCTACAGTGGCGAAAGAGGCGCAGGGAGGAGGAGAACTTCCTAGTAACTCCGTCTCCTCCGCCAGCACCCGTCACGTTACTCTGTAATAATGTGTATCAACTATTGTCTATAGTGGCGAAAGAGGCGCAGGAGGAGGAGAACTTCCTTGTAACTCCGTCTCCTCCGCCAGCACCCGTCACGTTACTCTGTAATAATGTGTATCACCTATTGTCTACAGTGGCGAAAGAGTCGCAGGAAGAGGAAACTTACTAGTAACTCCTCCTCCTCCGACAGCGCTTGTCACGTCACTCTACAATGATGTGTATCAACTATTGTCTACAGTGGCGAAAGAGGCACAGGAAGAGGAAACTTACTAGTAACTCCGACTCCTCCGCCAGTGCCCGTCACGTCACTCTACAATGATGCGTATCAACTATTGTCTACAGTGGCGAAAGAGGCGCAGGAGGAGGAAAACTTCCCAGTAACTCTTCCTCCTCCACCACCAGCGCCCGTCACGTCACTCTACAATGATGCGTATCAACTATTGTCTACAGTGGCGAAGAAAGAGACGCAGGAGGAGGGGAACTTCCTAGTAACTCCTCCTGCTCCGCCAGCTATAATAATATTAAATGCAACCCTTCAATTATTAATTGGGATATTCCGTTATAGAGACAGACAAGCAGACACACATACGGATCAATTGCTGAAACTCGGTATTTAGGCTCTGGGGACCTCAAAACGTGTTTTGGCATTGAAAACTCGACATGGAAAATTCCAGCCCATTACAATACTTCTCTTTTGAGGCGATGAAATATGAGAGTTGTCCTCTTCATGAGGACAAAGAGAACAGTTCTAGAAATAAAGGTTGTTAATTTTATTTCCCCTATATACTTTGGCCTTTGGCGAGGAACTGGACACGGCCCTGAAAAGAACATGGATTTCCTAAGCTTAATGTTATGAAACTTTTATGGAAAAGCAATTATTTATATTTCCCCTTTTCTTCCTTTTTTTTTTTTATCAAGTATAAGTTTAGTTTTATATAAGTACTTACTTTTGAATAGGATTATCAAATGAGAACTGAGTGTCAAGTAAATTCTGAGAAAAATGTCAAGTACAATTTGAAATCAGGAAAAGTGGGGCAGATGAAACAGTGGGGTATAACGGAGTACCACAATTAATGATAGAAAGGAGGTCTTGTCAAGTACAATGTGCAATCAGGGAAAATGGGGCAGATGGAACAGAGGTGTACCCCAATTAATGATAGAAAGGAGGCCTTGTCAAGTACAATGTGCAATCAGGGAAAGTGGGGCAGATGAAACAGAGGGGTATAACGGAGTACCCCAATTAATGATAGAAAGGAGATCTTGTCAAGTACAATATGCAATCAGAGAAAATGGGGCAGATGAAACAGTGGGGTATAACGGAGTACCCCAATTAATGATAGAAAGGAGGCCTTGTCAAGTACAATGTGCAATCAGGGCGATCAACTGAAATTTCATTACAAAAGGTTTAAAGAGAAATATTTGGCAATTACAAAAGGTTTAAAGAGAAATATTTGGCAATTACAAAAGGTTTAAAGAGAAATATTTGGCAATTACAAAAGGTCTGAAGAGAAATATTTGGCAATTACAAAAGGTTTAAAGAGAAATATTTGGCAATTACAAAAGGTCTAAAGAGAAATATTTGGCAATTACAAAAGGTTTAAAGAGAAATATTTGGCAATTACAAAAGGTTTAAAGAGAAATATTTGGCAATTACAAAAGGTTTAAAGAGAAATATTTGGCAAAAATTTCTCCTTTATTCAATAAGATCAGTAAGTTCCTTTGGGTGATCGCAGATAGGCTGAACATAATCACTCTCCAGGACCAAAAATATTTTTTTTTATTGGATAAGGAAATTAAAACTATCAACGTCCAACAATTTGATCAATATCAACAGCAATCTGGGGAGGGGGGTCAACTGAACTTCCAATTACAAAAGGTTTAAAGAAAAATATTTNTACTATGATGGAAAATATTGTTTGTGACAATTATTAAAGGTCTCATTAAAATAAGTATCATAAATTGATTACTATAAGCTTTTTGCTAAAACGCGGGTACTTTGTACCCCCAACCCTTGGCAATGCTAGGGTTATCATCTATTGATCATTTAAGACGGCGCGGCGGTTTTACCCTCCATTCGCTGGAAACTTAAAAACGAGCTACCCTCATTGACCTCACCCAGCCTGGGTAGTGCCTGCGTAGACACCCACATGGTACAACCTCGCTGGACGTTTCTTAACTTCAGTGATCTAACGGAAACTGGTGTAATCAACGTGTCATAGATGCTTGTTTATCGAAATCCACGAGGTATGTTTGTATAAACACAGCAACAATATGTTCACTTCATGTTTATACTTTTTTATTTGGGACGTGGCTCCTCAAAGGTTAAAACTAAAACTAAATGCACTTATCACAAGACTCAAGTTTCAAAACTACACTCTTAATACCCTTAAAATTATGTGTGGTATACTTTTTCAGTGTCACAATAAACACCCACTCGGATCCTTTTCGTTTTTATCAAATATTCATATGTTCTATGCGGTCATATTGAAAGGGGTATGGGTCTGCTCCTAAAACTCTCCCCTGATAATATACAGGGGCTCATTTTAAAAGGGGTATGGGTCTTCTCCTAAAACTCAACCCTGAAAATTTACAGGGGCTCATTTTAAAAGGGGTATGGGTCTTCTTTTATGTCAACTTTTAATAATTGATGTTAACTCTTAATTATTGCTGTTAACTTTTAATTTATGTCCTCTTTAAATTGATGTCAACTTTTAATAATTGATGTTAACTCTTAATTATTGCTGTTAACTTTTAATTTATGTCAGAATGCAATTGATGTCAACTTTTAATAATTGATGTTAACTCTCAATTATTGCTGTTAACTTTTAATTATATCATATTTAAATTGATGCCAACTTTTAATAATAATTGATGTTAAAACTTAATTATTTATTGCTGTTAACTTCATATATCAATTTTACCTTTAAAATGATCCTTTCTTTTAATTGACGTGAACTCTCAATTATTGCTGTTGACTTTTTTAACAGCAATAGCTGTTAACTTTTAATTTATGTCACCTTTAAATTGATATCAACTTTTAATAATTGATGTTAACTCTTAATTATTGCTCTTAACTTTTAATTTATGTCCTCTTTAAATTGATGTCAACTTTTAATAATTGATGTTAACTCTTAATTATTGCTGTTAACTTTTAATTTATGTCATCTTTAAATCGATGTCAACTTTTAATAATTGATGTTAACTCTCAATTATTGCTGTTAACTTTTAATTATATCATATTTAAATTGATACCAACTTTTAATAATAATTAATGTTAAAACTTAATTATTTATTGCTGTTAACTTCATATACCAATTTTATCTTTAAAATGATCCTTTCTTTTAATTGACGTGAACTCTCAATTATTGCTGTTGACTTTTCATTTATGTCATCTTTTAATTGATGTTAACTTTAATTTGAAGTTATCTTTTAATTTTGTTTCAGATTGGAGATGCCAATGACTCCTGGATTCAAACATTTAACGATACGCTTCAATCAAATCATTTAAATCTTCGTTTAAGATTGAAACCGTATCACTTTACACCATCTGGCGTTATGTTGCTCCGCTGTACGGCAGTCATCTCTTCACTCTATAGAAATAGTACTCAGGTACAATTAATATCAAGAACAAAGGAACCGGTTCCAGAGAGAGGTAAGTTTTAGTACTTCACTTTATAGATATAGTACTCAAGTACAATTAATGTCAAGAGCAAAGGAACCGGTTCCAGAGAGGGGTAAGTTTTAGTACTCCACTTTATAGAAATAGTACTCAGGTACAATTAATATCGAGAACAAAGGAACCGGTTCCAGAGAGAGGTAAGTTTTAGTACTCCACTTTATAGAAACAGTACTTAAGTACAATTAATATCAAGAAGAAAGGAACCGGATCCAAAGAGAGGTAGGTTTGAGTTCTCCACTTTATAGAAATAGTACTCAAGTACAATTAATATGAAGAACAAAGGAATCTATTCCAGAGAGAGGTAAGTTTTAGTACTTCACTTTATAGAAATAGTACTCAAGTACAATTAGTATGAAGAACGAAGGAACCGGTTCCAGAGAGAGGTAAGTTTTAGTACTTCACTTTATAGAAACAGTACTGAAGTACAATTAATATCAAGGAGAAAGGAACCGGATCCAAAGAGGGGTAGGTTTGAGTTATCCACTTTATAGAAATAGTACTCAAGTACAATTAATATGAAGAACAAAGGAATCTATTCCAGAGAGAGGTAAGTTTTAGTACTTCACTTTATAGAAATAGTACTCAAGTACAATTAGTATGAAGAACAAAGGAACCGGTTCCAGAGAGAGGTAAGTTTTAGTACTCCACTCTATATGGAAATAGTACTCAAGTACACAACTTGCACACCTTTAAGTGTGCAAGAGTTGTCAACAAAATTTTATTATTTGAAATAATTAATTGATTCACTGCCAGCTTACTTCCTGTTTTAACATTTTCAACTTTCGAACTTTTTTTTTTCTCTCCTCACTTTCTGTTTTTTAATTCAAAATCTAACTTTTTTTTTTAATTTACTAATGAATGCCTCAAAAAAATGTCTTCTTCTATTTACGTAAGGAAGCTTTTTTTTTAGGAAGGGGATTTGTTTTTAAGTTGAGGGCCTTGATTGAAAAAAAAAAATGCGGCTCGCAAAATCCAAATCAATGGAAATGTCTGCCCATTATTATTAAGGAGGGCAGTACCGGATTAACATAAGGCAGATTTTGGCAGTTGGCAAGGGCCACTAGATATTATGAGTTTCTGACCAACTAGGTATTCCTGCATTCAGAAAAATTAAAAATTGAATGGAGAGTTCTGAGGCCATAGCGTGCTCCCCATCCCCTCCCTAATCCGTCAATCTCTCTGAAAATCGACAGTGATATATCTATAGTTAT
>JAAEEI010000437.1:0-10222 GCA_012654025.1 Pachypsylla venusta
AAGATAATTCACCAACTTTCGTAGCAAGTTTGCTATTACGGGCGCGAGAGGGTTAATCCCAACTCATACAATTGATGGTAATTTACTGATATTAGACAGCGTTCAGCGACATTTTAAGTTTGCGCCCTCATGATGCTGGCTATTTTTTCGGCCCAATCTAGGCTGGGTGAGGTCAATGTGGGTAACTGGTTTGAAAGATGCCAGCGAATGAAGTGTAAAGCCCTCGTCTCGAATGACCAATAGATGTTAAAGAGCTGGAACTACGATCGAATATAATTGACTTAACGTCTCTGACATCTATTGTTCTATCGAGACTAGAGATTATGATCCCGAACCTTCCGGACAATCCCGAAGTTTCGGGACTGGAACTGTCACAATCCCGTGATCCCGGGATTACAAAAAAATTGGGAATCTTCCAAATTTCAAGTAAAAGTAGGTATAGTTACTATAATAAGTAGATAAAATAAAAAATCAAGTTTTTAACTCGAGAGATNAAAACATACATTTTTTTTAAAAAAATAATAATATAAAAATAAATACCATTTAATTTTCCTTAAATAACTTTGCACTCCACAAATTGATTATATCGTCTTTATGATTATATATTTAATTTAACTAAACACTATTTATTTAAATAATAATAAAATTTAATTAAAATCTCACACACACAAAATTCCGTATTTTCGTTTTAAATTTTCTTCTGGTTTTACATCCGGGACTTCCTTCAGCTTGCCTGTCTCAGATGGTACTGAACGACTGATGGCAAACTTCCCTCTTTTTTTTCCTCGGGAAAACATTACCGAGATCGATGCATTTTTTTCCTGCAGGATTTTCGCTTTCTTTCTCTCTCTCCCTCCTCTCCCCCCCCATCTATCTATCTATCTCATCATCATCTGTTTTCTTTCTCTTGATGCGGGAGGGGACTTATAGTTCATTTACAAGATTCGATCTTTTAGAACTCTTTAGATGATTCGATCTGTAAACTCAGTTCGCTCATTTGCCGTGTAAAAAAAAAAGACGACTAGCAACCAACATACAAACACATTTTCGTATAAGTTGGTTAAATTGAGATACTATGTCAAGTATTACTATATCTTCACTTGACTTTTTTTAGTCAAGTGAAGATATAGTAATTTTCAATATACAAACACATTTTCGTATAAGTTGGTGAAATTGGGATACTATGTCAAGTAAAGTATAGTAATTTTCAACATACAAACACATTTTCGTATAAGTTGGTTAAAAGTAAAGTATAATATGTCAAGTATTACTATATCTTCACTTGACTTCTTTTAGTCAAGTGAAGATATAGTAATTTTCAACATACAAACACATTTTCGAATAAGTTGGTTAAATTGGGATACTATGTCAAGTATTACTATATCTTCACTTGACTTTTTTTAGTCAAGTGAAGATATAGTAATTTTCAACATATAAACACATTTTCGTGTAAGTTGGTTAAATTGGGATACTATGTCAAGTAAAATATAGTATGTCAAGTATTACTATATCTTCACTTGACTTTTTTTTAGTCAAGTGAAGATATAGTAATTTTCAACATACAAACACATTTTCGTATTTTTGCAGGGTATTTTACCATAAATAATGAGGTTTCGAAAAACGCTCAAACACGTTTTTCTTCATTTGATTTTTTTTTTATTTTATTTTGTGGGCACTTTCAAGTGAGTCCCCTTCAGATTAGAAACATCCCTCCTGCAATAAATACGGGATGTTTCGTCCCCAAAGGCCTTCTGTATCATTTTAATCGTCTCCGTACAACTCTTGTCGAGATTGAAGCAAAACTTGATGCAAAATTCGTTGATCTGTTCTTTCTGTCATTTTCAACAGTAAAAGAATGCGACGAACAGAAAAAAAGACGTTGGACATAAACACACACGCCGTGCGCAATCCAAGGCGTCCAGCCGGTAACTACGGTATTCAGGGAGTTCGTGAGGGTCTACTGTTTATACTCACACCCAGCAGAGGTCGCTCGAGCGCTCTAGCGCGAAGATATGAATGCAGGTCGGATACTTTTCGGACACACCTCGTACATTTTTGAAATGTAAAATAAAATAATTTATTTGACATCTGTATTAAAAACAAGGCGGGATTTATTTATGTTGGAGTTCGGTTTCAAGGAATATTATGAACACTAAGCCGTGACGGAGACTGTGTCGTGACCGGCAATTGATCCGCCCGGCAAAACTAAAAATATTCTTCCAGGCAGTTGAAGGAACCATGTTCATACTAGACTGACATGTGACAATGTATCACATGTGAGCTCACGGTCAGCGGAAATCACTTGCCAGCACTGCCACTGCTAGAGTGAATATCCTCTAGTATGTATACCTTGGCTTTGCAGTAGATCTTAAGTTGGGTGAAATTTTTGAAAAAAGATTTAAAAAAAAATGGGTGCGTGTACGCGCGTGAAAATAAATTTAATAATATTTCAAAAAACATACTACCCCACCCGGGAGTAAACTCAGAACCTACCAACTATGAAACAGAGGCCTTCCCACTGAGCCACGATGTTCTATGGATATAAAAGGAGAAAATACAATATTTAGTTGGAGGGGTCTGTGTTAATTTTGTGATACAGATGCGCGCGCATCTTAAAATTTCACTCATCATTTTTTCATAACGCCCCTGAAGAAATATAATTTCAAAAGTTTCTTACTCAAAGCACAACAACACGCATGTTTTTTTAGTGTTTTTGATATTCGAAACCTCACATCAGATATATGAGCGGGCCAGTTACCTTCTTCCCCAAATTATTTATGCAAAAAAAAAAACCTGAGATTTGTATCTCTAACACACAGAATGTTATGTTTTTTTTTTTTTTTTTTTTTTTTTTTTTTTTTTTTTTAGAAAGGATCTAACTTTGGCTCTGCTTCATATTTTTCATATAGAAATGCTGTACCTAAGCTAATGAAAAACCATAGCCTCTAGGAAAAAGTTTTAAATAAAAATCTGAATAATAATTATATTTCCAAGTAATTTTATTTGAACATATCTATAAGTAAACAAAGGAGTGACTTCGTATACTCGTATAATACCAAAGAGCATTCTGTGGAAAAATTTAAGTACCACAGAAAAAAATTTCCACTTTAATTTTGAACCAGATTATCGCTAAAATACCGAATGATGTTAATGTAGAAAAAAATCAGTAGATTGAGTAGGGATTAAAAAGATCGATTCAATCGCTCCGTCAAGTGAATTGATTTATTTGATTTGTGCACAAATCTTTTACTTACTCATCTCTCAAACTCTCGGAGTTGATTCTTGTGTGAAAAGAGCGATTTAATCGCACCTCTTTGTTCCTATACTCATCTCTACTCCTTCGCACTGAGTTGTCTCCACTGAGCGAGTAGCTGATGATTGCAGCAAAACGGCAAGGGAGACGGCAAACTATATATTCATACTGCTCCATTAAAAAATCCATTCTTTAAAAATTGTTTGGTCAAGTGAACTGATTTTCTCACCAATCTTTTGCTCATATCCACTCAAATCGCAGAGTCAAATTTCACTTGACTCAGTCAAGATTATTTGACTCAGTCTAGTGAATTCGTTCATTTGACTCAGTCAAGTTTAGCAATCTAGATCTATTCATAGTCAAGAATCGTTCATTTGACTCAGTCTAGTGAATTAGTTCACTTGACTCAGTCAAGAGACTTAGTCAAGTGAATCATTTCATTTGACTTAGTCAAGTGAATCATTTCATTTGACTTAGTCAAGTGAATCAGTTCTAGTGCATTTGGGTGAATTAGTGCATTTGGCTCAGTCAAGTTTCGCAAATGTAGCGAAGCATAGGCAGGCATACATCTAGTCACTCACACAGTCAAGAATCATTCATTTTACTCAGTCAAGTGAATTAGTGCATTTGAATGAGTCAAGTTCATTTGACTCAGTCTAGTGAATTAGTCCATTTGACTCAGTCAAGTTTCGCAGCCGTAGTGAAACATAGGCTCAATCTAGTCACTCACTCACACAGTCAAGAATCATGCACAATCTAGTCACTCACTCACACAGTCAAGAATCATTCATTTGACTCAGTCAAGTGAATCAGTTCATTTGACTTAGTCAAGTGAATCATTTCATTTGACTTAGTCAAGTGAATCAGTTCTTTTGACTCAGTCAAGTTAATCAGTTCATTTGACTCAGTCAAGTGAATCAGTTCATTTGACTCAGTCAAGTGAATCAGTTCATTTGACTCAGTCAAATGAATCAGTTCATTTGACTCAGTCAAGTGAATCAGTTCATTTGATTCGCTCTCCACTCTTTTACTCATCTACTCCCTCGCTATCTTTCCATTGCCGCTCCAGTCCGATACATACGACGTTTTTTTTGTTTATCTTTTCGTACTATTTTTTGTTCCTGTTCGTAAAAGCTCATGCGTGTTGCTCGCTCGTATTGTTTCTCTCTCTACAGATGGCCATATTAAAGCCATTAGTCAGCAGTCAGCATTCTTTATTTTCTATGTGCATTGTAATGTACTCGAGTGCAATCATGATGTATTTTCGAAGAAACTGGTTTCACATTTAGTCAGCAGTCAGCATTCTTTATTTTCTATGTGCATTGTAATGTACTCGAGTACAGTCATGATGTATTTCCAAAGAAACTGGTTTTACATTTAGTCAGCAGTCAGCATTCTTTATTTTCTATGTGCATTGTAATGTACTCGAGTACAGTCATGATGTATTTCCGAAGAAACTGGTTTTACATTTAGTCAGCAGTCAGCACTCTTATTTGCTATGTGCATTGTAATGTATTTCCGAAGAAACTGGTTTCAAATTTAGTCAGCAGGTAGTGCCTTGGACTGTAGTGCTGATTTGAATAATGGGGTCAGTTCTTTGGGCGCTATGGGTCATTCAAATAATGGGTCGTCATGAAGGTACGGGTAACCCAATAAGGCGAAAAAAATAAACGGAAATTAGTTGACCTAATCGAAAAGTCCAGTAACATTCAGTAAGCACTCCTCATGGTCACCCCTTCTTTTATCTGTTACCAGTTGTGGCCCATACGTCACACACATGGCTTTGCCAATAATCCCACACAATGGCATGTTTCACATGACCCGTTTTGGCTACAATCAATTTTCAATTTGTGTCGGGTAACATTAAGAAAACACTCCCTATGGCCACCCCTTCAGCTCTGTTACCCGATGTGACCCACACGTCACACACATGGCTTGGCTACGCCAATATTCCCACGCAATGGCATGTTACAAATGACCCGTTTTTGCTACAATCAATTTTCAATGTATGTCCCGTAACATTCAGAAAGCACTCCCTATGGCCACCCCTTCAGCTCTGTTACCCTATGTTACCCACACGTCACACACATGGCTTGGCTACGCCAATAATCCCTCACAATGGCATGTTACACATGACCCGTTTTTGCTATATTCAATATTCAATTTATGTCCCGTAACATTCAGCCAGCACTCCCTATGGCCACCCCTTCAGCTCTGTTACCCGATGTGGCCCACACGTCACACACATGGCTTGGCTACGCCAATATTCCCACGCAATGGCATGTTACAAATGACCCGTTTTTGTTACAATCAATTTTCAATGTATGTCCCGTAACATTCAGAAAGCACTCCCTATGGCCACCCCTTCAGCTCTGTTATCCGTTGTTACCCACACGTCACACACATGGCTTGGCTACGCCACTAATCCCTGACAATGGCATGTTACACATGACCCGTTTTTGCTATAATCAATTTTCAATGTATGTCCCGTAACATTCAGAAAGCACTCCCTATGGCCACCCCTTCAGCTCTGTTATCCGTTGTTACCCACACGTCACACACATGGCTTGGCTACGCCATTAATCCCTGACAATGGCATGTTACACATGACCCGTTTTGCGCACAATCAATTTTCAATGTATGTCCCGTAACGTTCAGTAAGCACTCCACATGGCAGTCATTGGTCACCGGAACACAGTCTCCCTTACACTCATCATAGCCGTAGTTAACCATTTCACGTAGCTCGTCATTGTACACCGAAATGTGATCTTCTGTCAAATAACCGCAAGCTTCTCTCACGTCTTTATGGGAAAATTTGGTGCACGTTGTTTTATTTTTACCACAAATTGTTTTCAAATTTTCCACTGTTACGAACAACTTTGTATAGAATGATTCAGGAGTTTTGGCATCTGTAAAAATAGAAGGAGAGAGATACGTTTGGCACAATTGGACTTGTGAACTAATGATTCAGGAGTTTTAGCATCTGTAAAAGTAGAAGGAGAGAGCTACTTTCATCCTAATCGGTCAACGCTAAGTGGCAAAAGTGCCCATCACGGCGTACGGCGGGGCGGACCAAACGGATTTTTTTTTATTCGATTTTTGGATTCTACGTACCTTAAAACGTATAATATCAAATTTTGAGGGGGGGTATTTTTTTTTCCCGTGACGATTCCAAAGGTTCATTATTGAAAATAATAAACCAAAAAAAAGATTATGTATATTTATATAATAATTGATATTTGAAAGGTAACAGTAAAGAGGGTCATGTAATTTTTTTTTTTTGTATAAAGTTTGTACACTATACAGGGTGTCCCAAAAGTCCGGGACCTCCTGAATATCTTTTGAACAGCTTTATGTGGAGTTTTGAAATTTTGCATGGTATTATACCCCAAATTAAACCACCTGATGGTGTGACCAATTTTTCAGGGGCGGGGCCCATGTGGCACCCAGGGGACCCAACTTTTTAATACGAACCCCCATCTTGTGATACATTTTCAGAAAGACAATAGAATTAGAAGGACTTTACAAAAAAAATTACACGCCTAGAGATACGTTTGGCACAATTGGACTTGTGAACTAATGATTCAGGAGTTTTAGTATCTGTAAAAATAGAACGAGAGAGATACGTTTGGCACAATTGGACTTGTGAACTNCCAAGATATGACTTCCAAGAGTGTCTAAAACTAGGCGGAAGTCATATCTAAATTTCAAATGGCCGCCATTTTGAAACCAAACACGTTAGACGTGTATTTTTATTTTTGCAAAGTAAAGATAAAGTAAATCTGTTTAAAATATATTAAGGCGGTCTCGGACTTTTGGGACACCCTGTATGATAAAACATAGTCCTCATAATTTGGAGATCGATACAAAATTCTAAAAAAACGCCCAAACCATTTTTCCAAAATTTCAAATATTTGGCACTTTGAAATCTTAAATTAAAGTAGAATTAGCCCGTTAAGTAACGTCGGGCGTTGTCAGTACTTGGATGGGTGACCGCTTGGGAACACCACGTATCGTTGGCTTTTTTTCCGGCCCAACCCAGGCTGGGTGAGGTCAATGTGGGTAGCTGGTTTGCAAGTTTCCAGCGAATGGAGGGTAAACCCCCCGTCTTGAATGACCAACAGATGTTAAAGAGACGTTAAGCCAAATTAAAGAAGAAAAAAAAATAATTAGCCACCGTCTTGAATGACCAATAAATGTTAAAGAGACATTAAGCCAAATTAAAAAAAAAAAAAAAAAAAAGAATTAGCCATTTTATAATAAAAGAAAATTCAAGTATTTTAAATTCTATTAGAGGTCGGTACTTAAAACTGGGCGCGTGCGATTGTGACTGGGGTTCATATCTGAAACATGCGTTGATTTATTTCATGAAAGGGAGCTGATATTCTTTATTTTTCAAATCTTTAGGTAAAATGGAAGACAGGGCTGTACCCAAGTTTCGGGGGGGGGGTCCGAAAGATTGACAGCCCAGCCAGGACTAACACCTGAAAATGGTAATCATGGAAGGGGATTTTTTTTTTTTTTTTAGGTTACGTGCAAAGTAGTTGCTATATAGAAGTCATAATTTAAACATTTTATTGATTTACTCCTCAATTTTATAGATTTTTCTATGGGTCATTTTGTAAAGGTAAATAATTGGTAGGGAGCCCCTTGAACCAAAATACTTCTCGTCAAATTACCTTTCCAACAATTTACAAAAATTCGGACCTCGCACGCGGCCCAACTCTGAATATTTGATTTTAAAAATAATCATAAACCCATTAGACATCAAGCAAACAAATGTTAGAATGTTATTATTTGTTCAGGAACTTTTGTCCCCCCCCCCCCCCCTACGGAAAAAACATCAAAATTATTTACGATTACGTGGTCAAAAATTTTGGAGGTTCGATGTCAATTAAAAAATATAAACCAAATACAAAATAGTTTAACTTTATTTTAACTGTATTAGATATCTTTTATTATATTTTGTGATACTACATATATCTATACTTATAAAACGCAAAGCCCAGTTGGTATACTGACGTGCTGACTGACGTACTGACGTACTGACTGCGTAATAAAAAAGGAAAAAAAAATAAAGTTCAAGTGGGAGAGAGTTACCGCCAAAAATGACGCTATTTTGCAATTTTTTCTAGGCAAACTAAAAGAGATAACGAAAAATTACCAAGAATGGACCCCCCAAAATAGTATATAAGGACCCCATAAAAAATATAATATTTGAAAATTTCCGATTTCTCCCCGATTTATGGACGGTTTTCACCACCAAAAAAATCGGAAATGAGAAGTACCACTTCGGGATGAGCGAAAAAGCTGCAATTTGATACAAAGGTGTTCCGAAGTACAAAAAGTAATATTCTTGAATACAATATTGAATTTTCTAACTAGGGGCGGTGCTCACTCTGGGGGTCGGTTCTACCAAAAACCCATAGTTAAGAAGTATTACTTCGGGATGAGAGAGAAAGCTGAAATTTGATACAAAGGTGTTCCGCAGTACAAAAAGTAATATTCTTGAATAAAATATTGAATTTTCTAACTAGGGGCGGTACTCACTCTGGGGGTCGGTTCCACCAAAAACCCATAGTTAAGAAGTATCACTTCGGGATGAGAGAGAAAGCTGAAATCTGATACAAAGGTGTTCCGCAGTACAAAAAGTTATATCTTTGAGTAAAAGGAGAGAGATACGTTTGGCACAATTGGACTAATGATTCAGGAGTTCTTTTTAAGTCCTGGTACCAAACACAGACTTACTAGTAAAAGTTTCGTATTGTCATCCTGGTACCAACCACAGACTTACTAGTAAAAGTTCCGTATTGACATCCTGGTACCAAACACAGAATTACTAGTAAATGTTTCGTATTGACATCCTGGTACCAAATACAGACTTACTAGTAATAGTTTCGTATTGACATCCTGGTACCAAATACAGACTTACTAGTAATAGTTTCGTATTGACATCCTGGTACCAAACACAGACTTACTAGTAATAGTTTCGTATTGACATCCTGGTACCAAACACAGACTTACTAGTAATAGTTTCGTATTGACATCCTGGTACCAAACACAGACTTACTAGTAATAGTTTCGTATTGACATCCTGGTACCAAACACAGACTTACTAGTAATAGTTTCGTATTGACATCCTGGTACCAAACACAGACTTACTAGTAATAGTTTCGTATTGACATCCTGGTACCAAACACAGACTTACTAGTAATAGTTTCGTATTGACATCCTGGTACCAAACACAGACTTACTAGTAATAGTTTCGTATTGACATCCTGGTACCAAACACAGACTTACTAGTAATAGTTTCGTATTGACATCCTGGTACCAAACACAGACTTACTAGTAATAGTTTCGTATTGACATCCTGGTACCAAACACAGACTTACTAGTAATAGTTTCGTATTGACATCCTGGTACCAAACACAGACTTACTAGTAATAGTTTCGTATTGACATCCTGGTACCAAACACAGACTTACTAGTAATAGTTTCGTATTGACATCCTGGTACCAAACACAGACTTACTAGTAATAGTTTCGTATTGACATCCTGGTACCAAACACAGACTTACTAGTAATAGTTTCGTATTGACATCCTGGTACCAAACACAGACTTACTAGTAATAGTTTCGTATTGACATCCTGGTACCAAACACAGACTTACTAGTTTTTATACGNGAATTTTTTTTTTACAAATGATGGAAGTTCCACAAGTTTTTATACGTAGTTTGAATTACGAAAGTTTGAAATACTAGTTGTGTAACTATTATTTCAAACTCAATAATTTGTGAATGTGGGTCAGCTCGTGTCGACTCTTTATATAGTCAGTCCTAACCTTGCATGGTACAGATATTGCAAACACCTGAGCAAATAGGAAGAAAATTAAAAATTGGAATAAATCAAACGATTTCTATGAATTTATTACCGTATGTCAAAAAAACATGGATTTTTTTTTTTTTTTTTTT
>JAAEEI010000043.1:0-22270 GCA_012654025.1 Pachypsylla venusta
CATAATGCATATATTTATTTTATGATATTTTGAGTTCAACTGAAAAAGGGCTTCGCGTACCACCTAAAATGGGTCCGAGTACCACCGTTTGAGAATTTGTACGCGTACCACCGTTTGAGAACCCATGTCCTACCATATCCCGTCTAGGTTTCTAAACCGCGACCTCTGAATTACAAGGCAGACGTTGTTACCACTGAGCTACTGGTCATTTTTTTTTATCTGAATGAACATTANTTACAAGGCAGACGTTGTTACCACTGAGCTACTGGTCATTTTTTTTTTATCTGAATGAACATTAATAAATAATTATACAAGAAAAAAGTAAAGGAAACAATATCAAGAAAATGTATAAAGAAAGAAAGAACAATAATCAGGTTGTTATAATGTCTTTTAGTTGAAATTTACAATTATTAGGTACTGCAGTCCATTATACGGAGTATACTTTAATAATTCACTGCAGTCCGACACATACAGTGTGTTTGGCTATAAATGGGACCCCTGAATATGGTGGGTAGCTGAGATCAAATGGAACATTTTTTACGAAATTCATTAGTGAGCCAGACGAAGCATAGCCGAGTTACAGGGTGGAGAAGGTCATTTTTGAACAACTTTCAACGTCGCTTAGTGGGTTCTGTGAACCGAACAAAAAGAAGATGGACACTAAATCCTAGTTTTTGATGGCGGTGATTTCAAATATGCAATCAAAATTTTAAAAAACAAAAGCAAAATGGGGGAAAACATGAAAAGTAATTAATTTTTTTGTCTCTTCTCAAAAATGATTCGACTTATGAAAAGAGAGCGTCTAAGACATTTTGTGTAAAAAAAAAAATTGAAAAATCGAACAAAAAATTGAATTCCCATGTTAAGAGAGAACCACGAAAATGGTCCGATTACGGTAAAATTTTAGACTTAAGCTCCAATTAAAGTTCCGGACACAACTGTCAAATTAAATTTTCGAAAAAAGAGCGTGAACCAAAATGGCAGCCTTCCAAAATCCAAAAAAATGTTCAATTAAAAGTATTTTTTCTTTTTTTTCTCGTTTGATTTTTTATTCTTTTTTTAAAACGATAATCATAAAAAAAAAGAAAAATTTGTGAATTTTCATATTTCCTAGAATATTTTCTGATGAATGTTAACATGATATTGTGCTAGTTTAGTAGACGTTTGTTCCGATTTTTTTTTCTTTCTTAATCTGAGTTCAGATTACATTTTCCGTGCTCAGCTACTCTTAAAATCAATTTAAATGTGTTTTCAAACCGGGGTAAAAGAAAGAGAAATATAATGAATCGATTTTTTTTTTTGGACTTTGGAAGGCTGCCATTTTGGTTCACGCTCTTTTTTCGAAAATCTAATTTGATAGTTGTGTCCAGGACTTTAATTGAAGCTTATTTCTAAAATTTTATCGTAATGGGACCATTTTCGTGGTTCCCTCTTAACATGGGAATTCAATTTTTTTTCGATTTTTCAAAAAACAATTACACAAAAAGTCTTAGAAAGAGACAGAGACGCTCTTTTCATAAGTCGAGTCATTTTTGAGAACAGTCGAAAAAAATTACTTTTCATGTTTTCCCCCATTTTGCTTTTGTTTTTAAAAATTTTGATGACATATATGAAATCACCGCCATCAAAAACTAGGATTTAGTGTCCATCTTCTTTTTGTTCGGTCACACAGAACCCACTAAGCGACGTTGAAAATTGTTCAAAAATGGCATTCTCCGCCATGTAACTCGGCAATGCTTCGTCTGGCACACTAACGAATTTCGTAAAAAATGTTCCATTTGATCTCAGCTACCCACCATATTCAGGGGTCCCATTTATAGCTATATGTGTCGAACTACAGTGAAATATTAAATCAAGTTTCATGAAAATCGGACAAAAATTGACAATCTAACGGAGTGACTTTTCAGAAGCTTAAAAAAACTTCTGAAAAGTTTTGAACTTTTAATTAAAAAAGAAGGAAAAACAAATGTTATGTCCTGGGGAAATTTTCCCGATGAGGAAATGTTCGGAGAACTCAAAGGAAGATGAAAGAGATAAACAAAATAAGCCGGAAAGGTAATATCTCCCATCAAACTTTGCACTGAAATTCAGAAACCTAAAAAAAAAAAAAGAAAAAAAAAACAGAAGGAATAATTTTGAATTTGTTAAATTAAGAAAGTTGTATGTTGAAAATTTGTTTTTATATTATTTAAAATGCTTACTTAGCTTTTCTTTCGGCTTGCATAATAATTTTCTGTGACCGCCTGTTCAGACTGAAAAATATGTGGTCCCAAGTATCTCTCCTTATATTCATGAAAAATATTTCCTAAATACAGGGGCTAATTTCCACATTTGAAAGAGCTGGCAAATAAAAACGAAATGAGATATTAGAAAAAATATTTTGTATACTGAAAGCTTGTGTATTCTAGTTTNTGAAAAATTATTTTGTATTCTGAAAGCTTGTGTATTCTAGTTTTTTTTTTCATCTATGTTTTGTAAATAATGTCGTCCAAATGACGGTCTTGGCGAGAGATACACATTTGGAGTCTTTCGCGCAAGTTTTCCATGACTCTCGTCAGCATACTCGCATCAATTTGTATGATTTTTTCCAAAATTCTCTCCTTTAACGCTTCAAGGGCCTTAGGGCGATGTTTGAAGAGTTCAGCTTTCAGGTAACTCCACAGGAAGAAGTCACAGGGCACAAGAAGTCGCCGGATTTGAATCCGGCGAGTGAGAGGCCCACAAAATGTCATGCTCTAAAGAGATCACGTGACCGGAGAACATAGGCCGTAGTCTCATACAATCTAAAGCTGATGATGTGGTCCAGAAGTTGTGAAACCACCTCAAAATTGTTTTTCGATGAGGAACTGGATCTGTGAAGTGCAAACCATACCTTGTGCGGAACGCCCTCTGAGTGGCTATAATGGATTCACTTTTTTTTAAATAACAATGAACAACTAAAAACTAGATGTCATTTCGTGTTGAATATCACAAACTCCTCGCTCCTCCCATTATCACTTCCCCTCTCACGATTTTTTGAAATCTGAGAAAACTAATTGCCGCACCCTGTACTGAAGCATATCAAACTGAAATATTTGATATGCTTTCGAATTAAAAGCTAAGAAATATTAATTATTGATACCCTGATAAGTAATAGTGATGGACAAAAACCCCGCTGGAAGGAGGTACGATCTTAAATGTTCCTCAGACTGTAATTTAGTCAACCTCTTTCCGCTGGAAGGAGGTATGATCTAACAGATTATCTTTCTTTCTCATTTCAGTCCGTCCACTGGATATTCGAATATTGGAATCCAGTCAACCTCTTTCCGCTGGAAGGAGGTATGATCTAACAGATTATCTTTCTTTCTTATTTCAGTCCGTCCACTGGATATTCGAATATTGGAATCCAGTAAACGTCTTTCCGCTGGAAGGAGGTATGATCTAACAGATTATCTTTCTTTTTCATTTCAGTCCGTCCACTGGATATTCGAATATTGGAATCCAGTCAACCTCTTTCCGCTGGAAGGAGGTATGATCTTTTATGTCAGTCATCTGGATCCAGACCTCCGGCTAAAGTAACCTGGTGGAGGGATGGACAACGATTAGAAAATACGAAAGAAACGGTAAGTGAATACAAACAAATCATTTCTGACCATCAATAGGCTAGCCAACATCAATAGGCTAGTCAACTTTTACTTTGTATTGAAGTGAATAGATTTGTAAGTGAATACAAACAAATCATTTCTGAACATCAATAGGCTAGCCAACTTTTACTTTGTATTGAAGTGAATAGAATTGTAAGTGAATACAAACAAATCATTTATGACCATCAATATGCTAGCTAACTTTTACTTTGTATTGAAGTGAATAGAATTGTAAGTGAATACAAATAAATCATTTATGACCATCAATATGCTAGCCAACTTTTACTTTGTATTGAAGTGAATAGAATTGTAAGTGAATACAAACAAATCATTTCTGACCATCAATAGGCTAGCCAACTTTTACTTTGTATTGAAGTGAATATAATTGTAAGTGAATACAAACAAATCATATCTGACCATCAATAGGCTAGTCGCCTTTTAATTTGTATTGAAGTGAATAGAATTGTAAGTGAATACAAACAAATCATTTCTGAACATCAATAGGCTAGCCAACTTTTACTTTGTATTGAAGTGAATAGAATTGTAAGTGAATACAAACAAATTATTTCTGACCATCAATAGGCTAGCCAACTTTTACTTTGTATAGAAGTGAATAGAATTGTAAGTGAATCCGAACAAATCATTTCTGACCATCAATAGGCTAGCCAACTTTAACTTTGTATTGAAGTGAATAGAATTGTAAGTGAATCCAACTAAATCATTTCTGAACATCAATAGGCTAGTCAACTTTAACTATGTATTGAAGTGAATAGAATTGTAAGTGAATACAAACAAATCATTTCTGATCATCAATAGGCTAGTCAACTTTAACTATGTATTGAAGTGAATAGAATTGTAAGTGAATCCAAACAAATCATTTCTGAACATCAATAGGCTAGTCAAATTTAACTTTGTATTGAAGTGAATAGAATTGTAAGTGAATACAAACAAATCATTTCTGAACATCAATAGGCTAGCCAACTTTAACTTTGTATTGAAGTGAATAGAATTGTAAGTGAATACAAACAAATCATTTCTGAACATCAATAGGCTAGTCAACTTTAACTTTGTATTAAAGTGAATAGAATTGTAAGTGAATACAAACAAATCATTTCTGAACATCAATAGGCTAGTCAACTTTAACTTTCTATTAAAGTGAATAGAATTGTAAGTGAATAAAAACAAATCATTTCTGAACATCAATAGACTAGCCAACTGTAACTTTGTATTGAAGTGAATAGAATTTTAAGTGAATACAAACAAATCATTACTGAACATCAATAGGCTAGTCAACTTTAAGTTTGTATTGAAGTGAATAGAATTGTAAGTGAATACAAACAAATCATTTCTGAACATCAATAGGCTAGTCAATTTTAACTTTGTATTGAAGTGAATAGAATTGTAAGTGAATACAAACAAATCATTTCTGAACTTCAATAGGATAGCCAACTTTTACTTTGTATTGAAGTGAATAGAATTGTAAGTGAATCCAAACAAATCATTTGTGAACATCAATAGGCTAGCCAACTTTAACTTTGTATTGAAGTGAATAGAATTGTAAGTGAATCCAAACAAATCATTTGTGAACATCAATAGGCTAGTCAACTTTAACTTTGTATTGAAGTGAATAGAATTGTAAGTGAATGCAAACAAATCATTTGTGAACATCAATAGGCTAGCCAACTTTAACTTTGTATTGAAGTGAATAGAATTGTAAGTGAATACAAACAAATCATTTCTGACCATCAATAGTCTAGTCAACTTTTACTTTGTATTGAAGTGAATAGAATTGTAAGTGAATCCAAACAAATCATTTCTGATCATCAATGTGCTAGTCAACTTTTACTTTGTATTGAGGTGAATAGAATTGTAAGTGAATACAAACAAATCATTTCTGAACATCAATAGGCTAGCCAACTTTTACTTTGTATTGAAGTGAATAGAATTGTAAGTGAATACAAACAAATCATTTCTGAACATCAATAGGCTAGCTAACTTTAACTTTGAATTAAAGTGAATAGAATTGTAAGTGAATCCAAACAAATCATTTCTGAACATCAATAGACTAGCCAACTTTAACTTTGTATTGAAGTGAATAGAATTGTAAGTGAATCCAAACAAATCATTTCTGAACATCAATAGGCTAGTCAACTTTAACTTTGTATTGAAGTGAATAGAACATATGAGTGCAGCATACCTTGACCTCTAATATTATGATTCTAATGTAATTTCAAAGAAATCCAATAGACAGCGACACTTTGTAAGTTTATTTACGAGGAATTTCTAGAGTGTGAAGTATGTGAGCTGCGTATTTACTTCCCCTTTCGAGAACAACGCAGAAGGTTATAGAGTTCCTTGTGTACCAGAAGCTTCTAGAAATCTTTTTGAGCCAGTTTTTAACTCTTCTAAACAGTAGAAATAAAAAGAGAAGTAACAAGTTAGGATTCTGTGTTTAATTATCACTGGAACCAGTATTTTTTTTTTTTTTTTTTTTTTTTTTTTTTTTTTTTTTTTTTTTTTTNTTTTTTTTTTTTTTTTATTATTATTTTTTAAAGTAAAAATTTGTTTTAAATTCCAATCAGCATCTTAGCCCATTGGCGGGATGGGAAAAGGGAAAAATGGTTGCCTAGATTATTATTATTATTATGAACATAGTTCATGAGTGCGGTGGGAAACACCCGACCATCCAATATCCCCCATCACACCCACTACCCGTAAAAAGTTTTCTATCTTAAAACTAAAATCCAATGATTTGGACTTTCTTGATAAACCGGAATACCCTTTGGACATGTTCGTTGGAATCTTGGAGCATGGCTGACAGGTTTTGTTCATTAGGTGGAAAAATACGGTCACGTATGGTGGAATATAAAGCGCATGATGTGAGGAGATGTTTAATTGTTAAGTTCTTTCGACATTGGCAGATAGGTGGATTTTCTTTCTTCAAATAAAGTGATGGGGAAGTCGACTGTGTCTCGATCTTAGTCGTGTAAATAAAGTTTCGTTAAGGCGGGAACTCAAAATAAAGTGATGGGTAAGTCGACTGTGTCTCGATCTTAGTCGTGTAAATAAAGTTTCGTTAAGGCGGGAACTCAAAATAAGGTGAGTCGACTGTGTTTCGTTCTTAGTCGTGTAAATAAAGTTTCGCTAAGGCGGGAACTCAAAATAAAGTGATGGGTAAGTCGACTGTGTCTCGTTCTTAGTCGTGTAAATAAAGTTTCGTTAAGTCGGGAACTCAAAATAAAGTGATGGGTAAGTCGACTGTGTCTCGTTCTTAGTCGTGTAAATAAAGTTTCGTTAAGGCGGGAACTCAAAATAAAGTGATGGGTGAGTCGACTGTGTCTCATTCTTAGTCGTGTAAATAAAGTTTCGTTAAGGCGGGAACTCAAAATAAAGTGATGGGTGTGTCGACTGTGTCTCGTTCTTAGTCGTGTAAATAAAGTTTTGTTAAGGCGGGAACTCAAAATAAAGTGATGGGTGAGTCGACTGTGTCTCGTCGTGTAAATAAAGTTTCGTTAAGGCGGGAACTAAAAATAAAGTGATGGGTAAGGCGACTGTGTCTCGTTCTTAGTCGTGTAAATAAAGTTTCGTTAAGGCGGGAACTCAAAATAAAGTGATGGATGAGTCGACTATGTCTCGTTCTTAGTCGTGTAAATAAAGTTTCGTTAAGGTGGGAACTCAAAATAAAGTGATGGGTAAGTCGACTGTGTCTCGTTCTTAGTCGTGTAAATAAAGTTTCGTTAAGGCGGGAACTCAAAATAAAGTGATGGGTAAGTCGACTGTGTCTTGTTCTTAGTCGTGTAAATAAATTTTCGTTAAGGCGGGAACTCAAAATAAAGTGATGGGTAAGTCGACTGTGTCTCGTTCTTAGTCGTGTAAATAAAGTTTCGTTAAGGCGGGAACTGTGAAATGATGTCTGCAAACCAGTAATTGATTCAGCGACAATTTGACTCTTCTAAAATTACCTGGACTGAGGATAGGTTGTGGGTTTCATGTGTTAAAGTATATGCCAGCTCATAAAATACAAATCTGTTGATCATAAAATTATCTTTTTCGGCTTTAAATTTAACATCTATGCACATTCGCTGGAAAATTACAAATCACTTGTACACCCACCAAGTAAATTTTTTATCAGGATGTTGTTTGCTGTGGTGATATTAAAAATACTGTATTCTTAAAATGCTAGTTGTTAAAATTTTTAAAGAAAAATGTTTGAATAACTTCTTTGGACATAGACCAGTGATTGAAATTTTAATTTTTAAAAATTGAACTTTTTGGAAAATTACAGAGCCAATTATGGCATGCACACTGAAAAAAATGTGGCTTTAGGGAACCCTCCTTATTTACAATATTAATACTCCTTAAACTCCGAAAGCATATTAATTTAAATATAAGAGCCAATTATGGTATGCACACTAAAAAAATGTGGCTTTAGGGAACCTTCCTTATTTACAATATTAATACTCCTTAAACTCCGAAAGCATATTAATTTAAATATAAGAGCCAATTATGGCATGCACACTAAAAAAAAATGTGGCTTTAGGGAACCTTCCTTATTTACAATATTAATACTCCTTTAACTCCGAAAGCATATCAATTTAAATATAAATCCATTTTAATTAAAAGTTAAAATATTTCCCTTGATTTAAAAGTCAAGAAATGTTAAAATTAATTAATTATTGATACCCTGTGTTACATAAGTAATGTGAAGTGTATTCTAAATAGTACAGCTCCTTTAATTATGCTGATGAATTCTGTTGGAGAAAATATTAAGGTGATCCGACTTAGGATTCAATGCAATAAATTTGTTAATTTTATGACGTTTTTGGTTTATTATTTTCAATAACGAACCTTTGGCCTTTGGAATCGTCACGAAAAAAAAAAAAAAAAAAACATTCAAAATTTATTTATAGACACCTGTTTTTAGTTCAATTTTAAATGAATATTGACAATTCAANAAAAATCGAATAAAAAAAAATCCGTTTGTCCGCCGTCCGCCGTGATGGGCACTTTTGCTACTTAGCGTTGACCGATTTGGATGAAATTTGGTATATTGGTGCCATCTGGGCTCTAATTGTGTCCCGAAACTTTTGGGTGCAATCGAACCCTTGACGATTTTTGCCGCTTTTTAGCAGTTTTCAATATTGCTGTCTAAAAGGAGAACTCTGCGGTCGAAGTGGGCGGGACAACCATCTTGTTGGAACACTATTTTTTCAAGCTTTCTTAGACCAAAATTATCAAAACAGCTGGATAGGTTTGGTCTAAGAAGGCTCGATTTTCGCGGTCAAAGTGGGCATCTTTTTTACTAAATTACTTATTTGGGATCATAAAAAATTATTTCTAGGCATTTTTATCTACCATTTCGGTGCGGCCGCAAAGAGAATGGGTCACATGTTCCACCCTGTAATTCGTGAACGGTAGATCCTAGAAAGCTCTGGTTTTGTCTTTCTGAAAATGTATCACAATATGGGGGTTTGTATTTAAAAAACAAAATTTGGATCCCCTGGGGGCCACATGGGACCCGCCTCTGAAAAATTGGTCACACCATCAGGTGGTTTAATTTGGGTTATAATACCATGCAAAATGTCAAAACTCCACATAAAGGTGTTCAAAAGATATTCAGGCGGTCTCGGACTTTTGGGACACCCTGTATATTGTCCCCCGGAAGCCGTTTCGCAGAGGATTGCCATGTAAACAAGATGGCAGCGACTTTGTATGGTTTTGTGTCCCCAGAATTTTGACATGACAACTTTTCTCTCCAGTTCTTTTAACACTGACATAAAAATGCTTCCAAGGGTCTCCTTCTCATTTTGTTGCACTATGAAATAACAACACAGAAATGTTCGTACAGGTATAGTATGTCCCGGAAGTCCTAGCCGTGGCCTTGTAACATCTGGATGGCTGGGAATTTCGAAATTCTGTTTTTTCCCGGAAGTTCTAGCCGTGGCCCTGTAACATCTGTATGGCTGGGAATTTCGAAATTCTGTTTTTTCCCGGAAGTTCTAGTCGTGGCCCTGTTACATCTGTATGGCTGGGAATTTCGAAATTCTGTTTTTTCCCGGAAGTTCTAGCCGTGGCCCTGTAAAGTCTGTATGGCTGGGAATTTCGAAATTCTGTTTTTTCCCGGAAGTTGCAGCCGTGGCCCTGTAACATCTGTATGGATGGGAATTTCGAAATTCTGTTTTTTTCCCGGAAGTTCTAGCCGTGGCCCTGTAACATCTGTATGGCTGGGAATTTCGAAATTCTGTTTTTTCCCGGAAGTTCTAGCCGTGGCCCTGTAACATCTGTATGACAGGGAATTTCGAAATTCTGTTTTTTTTTGTTTTTTCTAAGGAAAGAAAATTGTTCGGTCCCAGGATGTGGAATTTTTCAATTCTACATGCACAAAAAGTACCTCCTATCAACTTTGGTTTTTCTGCCATTATTACTGGTTCAAAATTTGAAAATTTGGACAACTTTTAGATTTGGCAACGGGGAACCTAATACGCGGTGTCCCAAAAGTCCGAGACCGCCTGAATATCTTTTGAACAGCTTTATGTGGAGTTTTGAAATTTTGCATGGTATTATACACCGAATTAAACCACCTGTTGGTGTGATCAATTTTTCAGGGACGCGTCTCATGTGGCCCCCTTTTGAAAAAAACAAGAATTGAACCCCAGGGGGTCCAACTTTTGTTTTTTAAATACGAACCCCCATCTTGTGATACATTTTCAGAAAGGCAATAAAATTGGAAGTAATTTGCAAAAAAATTTACACGTCTAGCGTGGTTAATTTCAAAGTGGCGGCCATTTGAAATTTCCAAGATTGACTTCCAAAAGTGTCTAAAACTAGGCGAATATTTTACAATGGGATATTGAATGATTGCATAGGACACCAATGTTGAGGAACCTGCTTTTTTATTCGCCTAATTTTAGACACTTCGCCTAAGCGAATTGTTTCTAAAAGTAGGTGAATTATGTCTAAAAAACAGGTTCCTCAACATTGGTGTCCTATGCAATCATTCAATATCCCATTGTAAAAAATTCGCATAGTTTTAGACACTCTTGGAATTCAATCTTGGAAATTCCAAATGGCCGCCATTTTGAAATCAAACACGCTAGACGTGTAAATTTTTTTGCAAAGTCCGAGACCACCTGAATATCTTTTGAACGGCTTCATGTGGAGTTTTGAAATTTTGCATGGTATTATTATCCCAAAATAAAACGCCTGATGGTGTGACCAATTTTTCAGGGGCGTAACCCATGTGGACCAGAGGGGGTCCAACTTTTTTTTTTTTTAAATACGAACCCCAAAAAAAAATTACACGTCTAGCGTGTTTAATTTCAAAATGGTGGCCATTTGAAATTTCCAAGACAAGAGTGTCTAAAACTAGGCGAATTATTTGCAATGGGATATTGAATGATTGCATAGGACACCAATGTCGAGGAACCTGTTTATTAGACATAATTCGCCTAGTTTTAGACACTCTTGGAAGTCATGTTTAGGAAATTTCAAATGGCCGCCATTTTGAAACCAAACACGCTAGACATGTAAATTTTTTTGCAAAGTACTTCTAATTCTATTGCCTTTCCGAAAATGTATAGGGGTTCTTATTTAAAATCAAAAGTTGGACCTTGTCCCTGCAAAATTGATCACACCATCAGGTGGTTTAATTTGGCATATAATACAAAATTGTAAGACATAACGGTTACAATGAGACCCCTTCTATAACTCAACTCCTCCCACCGGCCGTACAACAGATTTTTGAAACCCGGGCAAATCTTTTGCCGCACCCTGTATATAATACCATGCAAAATTTCGAAAATCCACATAAAGCCATTCAAAAGATATTCTGGTGGTCTCGGACTTTTGGGACACTCTGTATAATGTACCACTCTTCAATATGTTTGTCACGTTAAATTTACAAATTTGCATTTATATGAACATACCTATTCTTAGCAACTTCACCAATTCTGAAGGGTGGAATGGGGGAACACTCAATATGTATCTTTTCGCATTAGCTCAATGTTTTAGTAATATATTACACTACCTGTCTCGCCCGTACTTCGCTACGATTCTTATATTGCTATTTTTGTTTTTAATTTTATTCCTGGGATTAAATTTTATTTTTATGTAAGATAATAATTTAGTTTATATTTTTTTAGTTGTTAATAAAGAAATAGCGACTTATTGTAATAAAAAAATCATTTTATCCTTTATTTTGTTTGCGGGTACTTTGTACCCCCCCANCTTTGTACCCCCCTTGGCAATGCACGTAATTGAATAGAGCTTGGTAATCTAATCCTAGGGTTATTGGTTTGTGTCCACCCTGTATATCGCATACTTTAAAAAGGAAGATTTAAACGTTTCGCCGGAAGGCTTAGGGGCACGGCCATTCTTACTTTTTAGTATTTTCTAAATTTTATTTTACTCGTTCCCGCTTTCGAACTCGTAACTCTGGAATGGCTGGCATACCTTTGCAGAAAATGACCTAAAGTAAGGACTAAATCGTCACTTAAAACTTTCTAGCTTTGAGTTGATATGTTGTCGCGACAAAATTTAAGATATCGGATCATGACTGTTCGATTTTGGAGAAGAAAATAGAAATTTGGCCGTAACTGGGAAACGGTTTGACATATTTTAGTTCTTTCCCTGGGGTTGTAGACTATAATTTTGGGAGGGTCCATTCCCATCAATTTTTCGCTGCTACCGTTTTGGCTGTGGTATTGTAACAGACAAGTCCGCATAGGTACACACAAATTTCTGAAATTTGGGTTGAAGGGGCTTTATAAGTTCCTCAGTTGAATTTACATAATGTGTAATAATTGACTTCCAAGAAATTTGGGTTGAAGAGACACTATAAATTCCTCAGTGGTATTTCCATAATGTGTAATAATTGACTTCCAAGAAATTTGGGTTGAAGAGACACTATAAGTTCCTCGGTGGAATTTGCATAATATGTAATAATTGACTTCCAAGAAATTTGGGTTGAAGAGACACTATAAGTTCCTCGGTGGAATTTGCATAATGTGTAATAATTGACTTCCAAGAAATTTGGTTTGAAGAGACACTATAAGTTCCTCAGTGGAATATCCATAATGTGTAATAATTGACTTCCAAGAAATTTGGGTTGCAGGGACACTATAATTTCCTCAGTGGAATTTCCATAATGTGTAATAATTGACTTCCAAGAAATTTGGGTTGAAGAGACACTATAAGTTCCTCAGTGGAATTTGCATAATGTGTAATAATTGACTTCCAAGAAATTTGGGTTGAAGAGACACTATAAGTTCCTCAGTTGAATTTACATAATGTGTAATAATTGACTTCCAAGAAATTTGGTTTGAAGAGACACTATAAGTTCCTCAGTAGAATTTTTGCCCCAAACAATATACAGGGTGGCCATAAAGTCTCACCCCACCCCCCGTATCTCGAGAATGGCTGAAAATATAAGAAAACGCAAAAACACGTATCTCTTAGATTTTAGGTAGATTAATTTTAGATTAAAAAATTTTTGGCCTCGGGCAGCCGTTTAGGCTGGACATCGACTGGCTTCAAAATCTTAAATGAGAAGGTATATCAAGTGACACCTTGTTTGAAAGGTCCAGAGCTCTCTAGAATGAACCGTTCACGAATTACAGGGTGAAACATGTGAGCCATTCCCTTTGCGGCCGCACCGAAATGGTAGGTAAAAATGCCTAGAAATAAGTTTTTATAATCCCAAATAAGTAATTTAGTAAAAAAAATAGTGTTCCAACCGGATGGTTGTCCCACCCACTTCGACCACAGAGTTCGAACTTTCTTAGACCAAAATTTTCAAAAAAGTTCGATAGGTTTGGTCTAAGAGGACTCGATCTTTGTGGTCAAAGTGGCGGGACAACCATCGTTTTCACTAAATTACTTATTTGGGATTGTAAAAACTTATTTCTAGGCATTTTTACCTACCATTTCGGTGCGGCCGCAAAGGGAATTGGTCACATGTTCCATCCTGTAATTCATGAACGGTTAATCCTAGAGAGCTCTGGTTTTCTTTAGTGAACTCGTATTAACGAGACCTTTAAAGCAAGGTTTCATTCGATATACCTTCCCATTTAAGATTTTGAAGCCAGTCGGTGCCCAGCCTTAACGGCTGGCCGAGGCCAAACATTTTTTAGTCTAAAATTAATCCCCCTAAAATCTAAGGGATACGTGTTCTTGCGTTTTCTTATATTTTCGGCCATTCTCGAGATACGGGGGGGGGGATGAGACTTTATGGACNGGGTGAGACTTTATGGACACCATGTATTTCAACATAGAAACATACTTTTTCATTTTTTATCTGAAATATGTAACTAGTAATATAATTTACAATTTGATTACAAAATTATGAATATTTTCTCGTTTTTCTTCCCTTAGGTGCTCACAGGTATAATATTTTCAGGTAGAAGAAACAGTACTACCAACCTATTTTCTTTTTTTTTTTTGGAAATTAAGTTGTAAACTTGAGAGCTAAATTTGTTTTTCGTGTCTTTATCTCAAAATATTTTGCCTTAATTTCATATATTTTAAATTACTTTTTCTGTTTCTTATGCCTATATTCTGAGTGCTACACAAAGTCTACCTGTTCCTGTACTGAAATATATAGGTATATATAATACCTATATATTTCCGTAACACTGTGTCCCAGAAGTCCTGCCCAGTGCCCATAACTTTTGAACCGTTTGGAATTCGATTTGTTTCTAGGGATAAAGGGCCCACGGCCATTCGAATGGTAATATCAGTATCCAGGTTCGAATCCCGGAAGTGGCTTTTTTTGACACAAAGAGTCGATTTTTTGGGAAATTTAAATGGAATGGTACAAATATTTTTTTGAAAAATAAAAGTTCCAATAAAGTAAGGAATATTCCCATTTTTGTTTTTTCAAAAAAATAATCAGGGGCGAAGCCAGAAGGGTTCAAAATCAAAACTTGTTACACTCTGTATAACGAAAACCGATTATTATTTTGATGTAGAAATTCGTTAAGATTGGCTCAAAAAAGGTTTTCCATCTAGATAAGTAATAAAAATAACAACTTTTAAGTTTTATCAGTGTCGTAGGTCTGAAGTAAGTATATGATTTAAGACTTAAAATGGGGAGTGGGCTCAATAAGGGACCATTTTAGACAAAAAGAATAATTACTAACCCTCACACTCATTCAACAACAGGGCCGTATTAATAAGAAAATTTCCATAGAAAACCTGCATATCAAAAAAACTCTTTGTGTCAAAAAAAGCCACTTCCGGGATTCGAACCTGGATATTACCATTCGAATGGCCATAGGCCCTTTTCTACCCCTAGAAGCAAACAGATTTCAAAAATTCCAAGCGGTTCATAAGTTATGAGCGCCGGGCAGGACTTCTGGGACATACAGTATAAATACCTTTTTTAAAATGTAGGTATTTTTTATTCAGAGATTTTTTTCAAAGATACTAACTTTTTATGAAAAGAAGAAAAGTGAGTCGTACTTGAGATTGTGAGTGGTTACTTGAGGGTAACATCCTCACGGGCCGGGTTCACTTGAGCTGATGCTGTAAAATAACGCAGAAAACAAGTCTTCAGCATACGCATTTATAGGGTGGGACCCGGGGGCACGTATTCCCCCCCAGTATTTTTAAGCGGGCTGTGTTTCTCAAATTTCATTATACCTAATCACGTAAAAAAAATAAAAAAAATCAAATGAATGGTGATCCGCTTTGTCTTTCAGCCCATTGGGTGGAGGGTGGGGGGGGCACGGGCCCCTAAATAATTCCCAATCCTAAGACTTAATGGAAATATGTTAATTAAAAATTGTCAAAAATTCTGTCATACGTCATGACATTTTTTTGGGTCCTACACCGGGGAGATGTGTTAACTTTTTCAAAAAAAAAAAAAAAAAAAAAAAAAAAAAAAAAAAAAAAAAAAAAAANAAAAAAAACTTCCAACATGGGGGGATGTTGGATGATTGTGCATACGCAATAGAGACATGGCCGTAAAAACGTTTCCTAAACTCTTTAATTGGGTTAAAGGGTTTAAATTTAGAGATGGTATATAGGATGGGTTAAAATTCCTATAGGATGGGTTAAAAAAAAATCCCAGTGCGCCTTGAAAGGATCCTTGAAAATGATGAACGGATTATATCGACAAGCGCGCACATACAAATTTTACAGTGCTATCTGAAACTGATGAACGGATTATGTCGACAAGCACGCACATACAAATTTTACAGTGCTATCTGAAACTGATGAACGGATTATGTCGACAAGCACGCACATACAAATTTTACAGTGCTATCTGAACAGTGCAAATAGCACTGTAAAATTTGTATGTGCGTGCTTGTCGATATAATCCGTTCATCATTTTCAAGGATCTTTTCAAGGCGCACTGGGATTTTTTTTTTTAAAAAAATATTTTAACTTTTATCTCAAAAAGTACATTGAAAAGATGACTTATAATTCACAAAAAAAATACCCACACTGATTCTCTTGTGTTAGCGAATAATTTTTTGCACGACCTCAGGGTATTTCTGTGCGGTTTTGAGAACTTTATTGAGATCATTTCATTCTTTGTAAATTTCAGCTTTCCATTACTCCTGGCATGTGACAGGACAAACATTTTTCTGCTTATTTCATTAATGAAATAAAAAACGGGTTTAGGAAATACAGTGTGAAACATGAGATCTCACTTTTTTAAAACGTCGAGAGGTGATTCCCCGGTGAAGTTTCGCTCCACTTTCCCAAACATTTCTATTGGTAGATATAGGGGCTACTTCCCTTGTGGACTAAAATCCCCCTGTGTCCCGCTGATAGTCAGCTTTAAGATAACTCAACAATAAACTAGTTGTGTCCGTGGACAAAAACGGGAGGAGCCATCCGTTTCACCTCGAATTTTTGCGCACCACATACACTTTAGCATATTGCTCCATTATTCCGTTAAAACAAGATTTTTTAAGAATACCGCACCTTTCTTGATTGCATCGTGCAGTTGAGTAGTAGGTCCTATTTAAAGCGCAAAATAATCGGCCGAAAAATGGGAAACGGTTCAAGATATCGTTCTGGAAATAGATATAAGTGCACCCTTTTTTGGGTATATATTATATATTCGATATCTCTCACCGTTTTGGCTAAAAAATTAATATTTCCTAAATTTTATTTTGCCCGATCTCGGATTCGAACTTGTAACTCTGGAATGGTTTGTCAAAATTTAGTAAATTATGTCCCAAATTAAGTATTGAGAAGCTACCTAAAGCCTTTTCGCTATGAGTTGATATGTTGTCGCGACAAAATTTAAGATATCCGACCATGACTCTCTGAATTTGGTAAAAAATCGGAAAATCGGCCGAAAAATCAGAAACGGTTCAAGATATCGTTCTGAAAATAGACATGTGCACCTTTGGTTATATGCAGAATATGAAGAAACAAATTTGGTAAAAATCGGTTGAGTAGTTTCGGAGGAGTAGGGTAACAAAAGTTTGAAGTTTGTATAGGGAGTGTAAGGCTACGCTTCGCTCCGCCCAATAATTTATTGTGGGGTTACCTCAAAGTTGATTATGAATATCTTCCGGGGACACTAGAAGGATTGAAGCCCAACGGAAGTACCCGTATACTCAGGGCCGTAACCAAGATTTTTTTTTGTTGGTGGGGGGGGGGGCGNTGTTGGAGGGGGGGGGGATTGACAACCAAGGCAGGACTGAAACTGATGATCAGGGAAGGTAATGTTGATCTTGTTGCTGTTCTTGTTTTTGCTGTTGATGATGTTTTTTTGTTGTTGTTGATATTGTTGATGATATTGTTGTTCTTGTTGATGTTGTTGTTGTTGATGATGATGATGATGATGATGTTGTTGTTGTTGTTGGTGTTGCTGTTTTTGTTGTTGGCGGTGGGGGTGTTGATGATGATGTTGTTGTTCTTGTTTATGTTGTTGTTATTCTTGTTGTTGTCGATGATGATGATGATGTTATTGTTGTTGTTGGTGGTGGTGATGATGAGTTACCCCTTACAATATTACATGAGTCATGCATAAAAAAAATAATGAAATTTCGGGCGGGGGAGGGTCGGAACCCCCGCGCTGGGCACGGCCTTGCATATACCTACCAACAGAAAAGTTTGTTAAGTATGATCGACGTTTTAGAAAAGCAAATGCCCGGGCCGCACCCTGTATAAGTGTAGGAACGTAAATTTTTATAAAAATGTAATATTCATTTTTTGAATAACGATAAAACGTGGAAGGAAAGTCCAAAATGTCAGAAAAAAAGAAAATGTCAAATTAAACACAATTTCAGTTTTTCTTTTTTACCTACTTTGAATTAGAATATTCATGTAGATGATGGAAGAAACAGGATTCTCAGGGAACCTTTTATGTTAGGTTGCGCTCATATATACCTAGGTACTATACAGATGATAACATATGGTAAAACAAACAAATGATGTTGTTGTTGTTGATGATTTTGTTGTTCTTGTTGATGATGATGATGTTGTTGTTTTTAATGTTGTTGTTGTTCTTGATGATGTTTATGTTGATGATGATATAGTTGTCGATGATGATGATGTTGTTGTTTTTAATGTTGTTGTTGTTGTTGATGATGTTGATGTTGTTGATGATGATATTGTTGTCGATGATGATGATGTTGTTGTTCTTGTTGTTGATGTTGTTGATGATGATATTGTTGTCGATGATGATGTTGTTGTTTTTAATGTTGTTGTTGATGATGTTGATGTTATTGATGATGATATTGTTGTCGATGATGATGTTGTTGTTTTTGATGTTGTTGTTGATGATGATATTGTTGTTTTTGATGTTGCTGTTGTTGATGATGTTGTTGTTGTTGTTGATGATGATGATATTGTTGTCGATGATGATGTTGTTGTTGTTGATGATGATATTATTGTCGATGATGATGTTGTTGTTTTTGATGTTGTTGTTGATGATGTTGATGTTGTTGTTGATGATGATATTGTTGTCGATGATGATGTTGTTGTTGATGATGTTGATGCTGTTGTTGATGATGATATTGTTGTCGATGATGATGTTGTTGTTTTTGATGTTGGTGTTGTTGTTGTTGTTGTTGATGATGATGTTGTTGTTTTTTGTTGATGGTGTTGTTGTTGTTGATGATTTTGTTGTTCTTGTTGATGATGATGATGTTGTTGTTGTTGATGATGATGATATTGTTGTCGATGATGATGTTGTTGTTTTTAATGATGGTGTTTTTGTTGTTGATGATGATGTTGTTGCTGTTCTTGTTGATGTTGTTGTTCTTGTTGATGATGATGATGGTGTTGTTGTTGTTCTTGTTGATGATGATGGTGTTGTTGTTGTTCTTGTTGTTATTCTTCTTGTTGTTGATGATGATGTTGGTGGTGTTGTTGTTGTTCTTGTTGTTATTCTTCTTGTTGTTGATGATTTTGTTGTTGTTCTTGTTTATGTTGTTGTTATTCTTCTTGTTGTTGATGATTTTGTTGTTATTCTTGTTTATGTTGTTGTTATTCTTCTTGTTGTTGATGATGTTGTTATTATTCTTCTTATTGTTTATGATTTTGTTGTTGTTCTTGTTTATGTTGTTGTTATTCTTCTTCTTGTTGATGATGTTGTTGTTATTCTTCTTGTTGTTGATGATTTTGTTGTTGTTCTTGTTGATGTTGTTGTTATTCTTCTTGTTGTTGATGATTTAGTTGTTGTTCTTGTTTATGTTGTTGTTATTCTTCTTGTTGTTGATGATGTTGTTGTTATTCTTCTTGTTGTTGATGATTTTGTTGTTGTTCTTGTTTATGTTGTTGTTATTCTTCTTGTTGTTGTTGATGTTGTTGTTATTCTTCTTGTTGTTGATGATTTTGTTGTTGTTCTTCTTTATGTTGTTGTTATTCTTCTTGTTGTTGATGATGTTGTTGGTGGTGATGATGAGTTACAATAGTTATAATGAGTTAGATGTGTTACCACCTTATAATATTACATGAGTCATGCATAAAAAAAATAATGAAATTTCGGGAGGGGGGGGAAGGTTGGACCCAATGGACTCCCGCGCTGGGCACATGTCAGAGAAAAAGAAAATGTCAAATTAAAGAGAATTACAGTTTTTCTTTTTTACCTTCCTCTTCAGTTAGTTTGCGCTCATATATAGGTACTATACAGATGATAACATATGACAAATGCGCTCACATGCTCACAATGATTGACTAAACGCTTTATGATTGACTAGTTTTTACGCCATTATTTATCTTTGATATCGGTCAGACATATCAACCTACCTATTTCTATACGATATTTTCAAACATAAATCTTGGAATGAGGAAATAGTTGATTATAAGAGAACTTGCTGTTTTCCCGTGCTTCGCTACGGTTACAAAATTCAACTCAATTTTAGGTTTTTGGTGGAACCGACCCTCAGAGTGAACACGGCTTCTATTTAGAAAATTCAATATTTTACTCAAAGATATTACTTTTTGCCCTGCGGAACACCTTCGTATAAAATTTCAGCTTTCTCGCTCATCCCGANACACTAACGTGAACACCTGATCATCTTGATTCACTAGTGACTACAACACTAACGTGAACACCTGATCATATTGATCCACTAGTTAATTAAGCCCTTCAATATGGATGTGTCTTCTACATGAAAGTCGAGTTTTTATATTTAACATAATACTCGTATCTAGTTCTGAGATTTCTAAGAACATGAAATAAAACCTAGTGACAACTTTATAAAAAGTTCTTTCTTTGATGATTCCACTTTTAGCCCAGTCAATGAAGGGTTTGAATTTTTTTTTTTTTAAAAAAAAACGTATATATATACTAGCTGTTTTCCCGTGCTTCGCTACGGTTACAACAGTTTCGAGATCGCGAAATTAAATCTTCTCAATTTTATATTTTTGGTGGAACCGAACCCCAGAGTGAACACGGCTCCTATTTACAAAAATTCAATATTTTACTCAAAGACAATATTTTTTGCACTGCGGAACACCTTCATATAAAATTTCAGCTTTCTCTCTCATCCCGAAGTGATACTTCTTAACTATGGGTTTTTGGTGGAACAGACCCCCAGAGTGAGCATCGCTCCTAGTTAGAAAATCCAATATTTACTTTTTTTGTATTACTTTTTGTACTTCGGAACACCTTTGTATCAAATTTCAGCGTTCTCGCTCATCCCGAAGTGGTACTTCTCAGTTCCGATTTTTTGGTAGTGAAAACCGTCCATAAATCGGGGAGAAACCGGAAATTTTCAAATTTTATATTTTTTATGGGGTCCTTATATACTGTTTTGGGGAGTCTATTCTCGGTCATTTTTCGTTATTTCTTTTAGTTTTCCCAGAAAAAAATTGCAAAAAGACCCGCTAAATAACGTCATTTTTGGAGATAACTTGCTCCCACTTGTTTTTTTCCTTTCTTATTACGCACCTACATACTAAAAAGAACCTGTTTGCCAAGTTTCAAGTCTCTACATTTAGCCATCGTGGAGGTACGTTGATTATCAGTTAGTCAGTATACCAACTGGGCTTTGCATTTTATAAGTATAGATAGATATAGTTCTGGAGTCTTTTTAAAAAATGTCTCTTGGAAATTTCTTTAAAAATATCCAAAAAGCCCAATAGTGGGTGCTCGGCCATCATTTTACATTTAAAATCCTGTATTCAAAATCCCCACCATAAATAATCCCCAAAAGTGTTTTTAAGCTTATTGAGACTTCATATATGACATAGGTACATGCCAAATTCAAGTCTCTATTAGCTCTTACCATTCTCTTTTTAGAGAGGATAAGTGAGAACTACTAAAAACTGTCTACGGTATATATGATTGCAGCGAAAAGTTTCGGGGCACAAAACGAAACCTACATACCATCCAAATCGGTAAAGGCTAAGTGGCAAAAGTGCCCATCACGACAAGCGGCGCGGTGGACAAACGATATTTTTTTTTATTCTACGTAGGTACCTTGAAACGTAAAATATCAAATTTTGAGGGGGGGGGGATTTTTTTTCCGTGACGATTCCAAATGTAATGTATTTATATGGTATAATAAATAATATTATAAAATTAACAATTTTTTATACATCAATATAATAACATAAATACAAACATGTTTACGTCTCTCTCCCTCTAATCGTCAATTTTAAGATGTCGGATAATTGGGTATAGTTACTTTATAAGAGGAAGAGAAAAGTATTGCTTTAGTTGTACAACTTCTCACACTAAAGGGAATCCCTTTTGTTTTGTGAGAAGTTGTGAGCCTAAAGTTGATTTAAAAATCAAAATGGCGACCGGACCCAAGATCCAAGGAACATTCTTTAAAAGAACTCCAAAACTATATCATTTTTTCGCCTTAATGTCACTATTTCATTGACTGGGCTATAATAAGTTATTTTATCTTGTTAGTAAATTCTCAGCATACTTTAGGTTCTCCTTCTTCTCAAGTCTTCTTCTTTATCTTGGTTTGGTATTTCATTGACTGGACTATAATAAGTTATTTTATCTTGTTAGTAAATTCTCAGCATACTTTAGGTTCTCCCTCTTCTCAAGTATTCTTCTTTATCTTGGTTTGGTATTTCATTGACTGGACTATAATAAGTTATTTTATCTTGTTGATAAATTCTCAGCATACTTTCGGTTCTCCTTCTTCTCAAGTCTTCTTCTTTATCTTGGTTTGGTATTTCATTGACTGGACTATAATAAGTTATTTTATCTTGTT
>JAAEEI010000446.1:0-11242 GCA_012654025.1 Pachypsylla venusta
TTTATAGGATAAGGAATGTAGGAAAAAATCGTCGTAACTTTGCACTTTGTTATGTAAGTATCCCAAAAAGTGTTTTGGGACATTGAAAAAGAAGCACAGGGTTAGATGATATACACTCGCCGCACTCGCGTACCACATTTGAAGGCTTAACCCGAAAAAAAAATTCGGGGGGGCTATAGCCGGCCAGCCCCCCCTTGTGTACGCCCCTGGTTACAAATATATTACAGAGTCGCTTTCTGTGTTATTTTACACTATCAGTTCAAGTGGACTTGGACCGTGAGAATGTCACCCACGTCTAAAATATATTAGATAGGTATTTTTCATGAATTTGGAGAAGTTTGGGAAACGAGATTAACAAAACGTAAAATCATCGTATTTGGGGGAAACATCATGTCTTACCATACAATATTAAGATTAAAAAATAAAATGTCATCTGGAAGTGGCAGAAAAAAGTGGGTCTTCATATCTACAAACTCTGTTTCGTGTTAATATACCTAGTCCGGCGGCTTAGCTACTTTGCTTACTCTTGATGTGCGCGCGTATCTTCCGGTACCGATACATCTTGATTAATCTTGATTAATTTTTAAATAATCTCAAACTGTTTTTGATTTTCGAATGTGAAGCACAGGGTAAAGATGTCTGAAGATGACAATTATTGTGTAGGAATGTACCTAGGTATAGTGAAAAATAAGAAAACGCGAGAAGTTGGAATACTTTTAAATCATCTGCTTGAATATTTCATAGGAAATTTTTATTCTGTGATTGAATTTTTTTGAAAATATTAAGATTTTGGTCGTAACCCAAAAAGGGTTAGACATTTGATAATTTTAATGGAATAATTATCAGTAGCGGCCCGTGAATATTTGGCCTGGGGGGCTACAGTAATGGGGGGGCTTTGCCCTTTTGCCCTTAAGGAGCAGCCGCCCCTGATAATTATGTAATTTAAGGGAGGCTGCTTTTATTAAATTTTCACTATTTCTTGCCATTATTGCTGTAATAATCAAAATTGTCTGTATCTCGAAAACGGTTTGACATTTTTAAGTTTTAATAATTTACCTGTATAAAGGAAGTAATTTTAAGGTGTGTTCATTCTTATAATTTTTTCGCTATTACCGTTCAGGTAGTTGTATGCATTATTTTTTTTGTTATTTACGCTATCGTCTTCATTATAGCAAAGGTATGGGCTTTACTTCTTGCCGTTTCCAATGACACCACAACCGTCTTTCTACGACAAGTAGGGAACAAAAATGGTTAGAAAAAAACAGTATGAAAAAATTTGTTATTTTTTATGTATTTTGACGTGTCTGGGAAACACGTTTAACAAAACGTAGAATCATCGTATTTGAGGGAAACACCATCTATTACCATGCCCCATACAGAATATAAAATAAAATTTACAAAAAATCATCTGGAAGTGGCAGAAAAAAGTGGGCCTCCAAACCTACAAACTATCTTTCGTGTTAATATAGTCGGTAGCTTTGCGTACTCTTGACGTACGCATATCTACCGACATGCTTGATTCCGATTTTTAATGATTTTCATAAAATGTGTCTGTTCAAAATACTCTTATTTAGCATTCGTTGAAAAGTACCACGTGCGAACGGATTCAGTCTAACGACCGAATCCGTAATAAAATAGTTTGATAATATTAGGCTTGCCATTCGTCTGGTTTAGCTGGGACAGTGGGGGTTTGCGATACAGGCCGGTACCATTAGGACAATGTTTTCTGTGGAGATGATTTTTCTTAAGTAAGAGGAGTCTAGCCGATTGCATATGTTTGGTTGATCCCTTGTCCATACTTAAGAAAAATCATCTCCACAGAAAACATTGTCCTAATGGTACCGGCCTGTATCGGAAACCCCCACTGTCCCAGCTAAACCAGACGAATGACAAGCCTAATATTATCAAACCTTATATAAAAACAATAGAAGAGAATAGAAAAAAGCTTGTACCCATCATTGAAGCTATAAAAATGTGAGGCAGACAAGAATTAGCCTTAATGGCTAATTCTTGTCTGTGGTTCTAACGATAGTGGACCACTTACCATTAAATCCTCCTGAGCATAGTGATGGAAACTTTAGGGCTACCTATTCTAAGGATGAGGATTTGAGGATGGCCTGTGGTGGTGAAAATGCATTACAATGCTGTAGGTATGGTATATACTGTAGGTATATCAGTATAACATTGATAATTTCCTATTTTAACTTCTTATAATCCCTATATGGTAAAAATCACTTTACATGACCCCCCCCCCCACACACACACGAAATGAAATCCTGGATACGGGCCTGAATGGAAATAATAAAATAAAAGGGAGCTGCTCTGCTAATAAAATAATCCGTTTTTGACAATAGACTATGGGCTTATGAGGAAGTAAATAAAAAATTCAGCCTTAAGGGATTCATCAACAAATACAATACAATCTCGTAGCCCAATCTGTAAAAGACATACAAACTTTATAAGGGAAAATGGGATACAGTGAGACAGCAGCCATAACTTTATTCAACAAGTTAAAACAGAACCAATCAACCTCTAAAATATTTGGAGCCATGGGGTCCAAAAAACCGATATTTCCGACGTGAGACGTGGGAAGTAAGTACGGAATCGTGTGCAGAGCTGTGGAAGCCAAACCACTGGTCTGATTTTGATGAAATTTGGCACAGGTCATCTTTGGGCATAAAACCCGACCTATATTTTTCTTTTTCTCGATATCGCCTTCAGGGACGCCCCCAGCGGACCGCACAGCTGTTTTAGGACCGACTCTCTAAAATCCAAACCACATAACCAATTTTGATGAAATTTAAAATCAGTAATTATGCAATGATTTTATCTAAAATAAATGTCTCACGAGGTTGTATCCCTTTCAGGGGTGCCACCAGGCTCTAAAATGGTCCTTAAAATGGAATTCCCTTTTAAAATAAAACAGATTAGTAATTTCACATGAATTTTTTTAAAAAAATAATGTCTAGAGCCGACAGGGATCATTCAAAGTATTGGAAATTTTATGTAACCACTGTTTTTAAACTTTTATTCAGAGTTCCCCCATCGGTTTAGGACTAAGACGTCCAAATCTGTAAAATCAAAACTAGGTACATAACCAATTCTGAAATTTAAAATGGGTAACTATGGCATCTTTTTATGAAATAATAATAATAATAATTGGTCCATTTGGGTGCGTTTTTCTTAGGGGCCCCGTCAGTGGGGCTCAATAAGCTACTTCAATTAACTATCGATTAAAGAAAACGGTCCCTTTTATTAACTTAAAATTCAAAACAATTGATGTCTGGAGCCTGAAGAGATTATTCGACTCATTATATTCTCTGTTTTGCAGCATTAAGTAAGGGTCCCCACGCCCCTCACGGTTTAGGACCAAGAACGTCGCAATTAGACCAAATCTCTAGAATCCAAACCACACAACCAATTTTGATGAAATTTAAAATGGGTAGGTAAATAGGGCATTAGTTTATTTATAAAAATGGGCCAATGTGGGTCCGTTTTTGACAGGGGCACCGCCAGTACGCCCCGGTAGAGTCCCACAAATGAAAAAAAAAAAAAAAAATCGTCCGATTTTGATAAAATTTGGTATGGCACAGCCACCCAAATATTATATTTGACAATTTTTGGTGTTTTGTAGATTCTTTGTTTTTTTGGCGCCCCGGTAGGGCCCCAAATATGATAAAACATGAATTTTGTCTGATTTTGATAAAATTTGGTATGCAGCGTTGCCCAAGTATTATATTTGAGAACTTTTGGTATTTTGCAGTAATTTTGGTTTTGGGACCCCGGCACGGGCCCACAAATAAAAAAAACATAAAATTCGTCCGATTATGATAAAATTTGGTATGCTTGAGTAAGTAATTTGACGATTTTTAGTATTTTGTAGGAATAATGGTTTTTTGAATCCTCGACTCGGGGCTTAAGAAAAAACAAAAAAGTGGTCTGATTTTAATAAAATTTGATAATTGGCATGCACTGTCACCCAAGTATGTAATTGACAATTTTTTGTATTTTCTAGAAACTTTGGCTTCAGGCTACTCAGCCACTGCCTTGCATACTTCTCAAAATAAAAATAAACATTAGTTGGGACACATGGAATTATTAAAAAAAAAAATATTATCTCTAAAGAACCGTAGGCTGCTAACGTTGTTAAACTAATACCATCACTAAAGAGCAATTTGTACAGCCGAAGGCTACAAAATCTTTCAAAATAATACTGTCACTAAAGAGCAAAGTCCGCAGCCGTAGGCTGCAAAATGTTTCAAAATAATACTGTCACTAAAAAGCAAAGTCCGCAGCCGAAGTTGCAAAATCTTTCAAAATAATACTGTTACTAAAGAGCAAAGTCCGCAGCCGAAGTCTGCAATATCTTTCAAAATAATACTGTCAATAAAAAGCAAAGTCCGCAGCCGGAGGCTGCAAAATCTTTTTAAAATAATACTATCACTAAATGCAAAGTCCGCAGCCGAAGGCTCCAACATCTTTTTAAAATAATACTATCACTAAAGATTCAAAACTTTTTAAACTAATACCATCACTAAAGAGCAAAGTCCGCAGCCGAAGACTACAAAATCTTTTTAACATAATAATATCACTAAAGAGCATAGTTCGCAGCCGAAGGTTGCAAAATCTTTCATAATAATATTGTCACTAAAGAGCAAAGTCCGCTGCCGAAGGCTACAAAATCTTTCAAAATAATACTGTCACTAAAGAGCAAAATCCGTAGCCGAAGGCTGCCAAATCTTTTTAAAATAATACTATCACTAAAGAGCAAAGTCCGCAACCGAAAGCTGCAAAATCCTTTTAAAATAATACTATCAGTAAAGAGCAAAGTCCACAGCCGAAGGCTGCAAAATCTTTCAAAATAATACTGTCACTAAAGAGCAAAGTCCGCAGCCGAAGCCTGCAAAAGCTTTCAAAATAATACTGTCACTAAAGAGCAATGTCCGCAGACGAAGGCTGCAAAATCTTTAAAAATAATACTATCACTAAAGAGCAAAGTCCACAGCCGAAGGCTGCAAAATCTTTCAAAATAATATTGTCACTAAAAAGCAAAGTCCGCAGCCGAAGACTGCAAAATTGTTAAAAATAATACTGTTGCTAAAGAGCAAAGTCCGCAGCCGAAGGCTGCAATATCTTTCAAAATAATTCTGTCACTAAAGAGCAAAGTCCGCAGCCGAAAGCTGCAAAATCATTCAAAATAAGTTTATCTCCTGACCTCACCAAACAAACTTCTGAAAAAATTCCTTGGTTTCCAGCCAACGCACTCTACACCCCTATTTTGATCATTCATTGACAGGACTAATTGTTTTGGGCCATATTTTCACTTTTTCGGGTCATTTTTGAAGTTTAGAAATATTTGGAGCCATGGGGTCCAAAAAACCGAAATTTCCGACGTGAGACGTACTACGTGCTACGTTCTACGTACGTACGGAGTCGTATGCAGAGCTCTGGGAGCCAAACCGCTCGTCCGGTTTTGATGAAATTTGGCACAGGTCATCTTTGGGCAAAAAGCCCGACCCATATTTTTCTTCTTCTCGATATCACTCCCAGGGGCGGCCCTAGCCCCCCCCACAGGTTTTTTGGGTTATCTGATAATTTTTGGTGTTTTTTTAGATTTTTTGCATTTGGGGCACCGGCCGGGCCCCAAATATGAAAAAAACATAAATTTTGTCTGATTTTAATAAAATTTGGTATGCACCGTTGCCCAAGTACTATAATTGACATCTTTCAAAATAATATTGTCACTAAAGAGCAAAGTCCGCAGCCGGAGGCTGCAAAATCTTTCAAAATAATACTGTCACAAAAGAGCAAAGTCCACAGCCGAAGTCTGCAAAATCTTTCAAAATAATAATGTCACTAAAGAACAAATTCCGCAGCCGGAGGTTGCAAAATCTTTTTAAAATAATGCCATCACTAAAGAGCAAGGTCCGCAGCCGAAGGCTGCAATATCTTTCAAAATAATACTGTCACTAAAGAGCAAAGTCCTCAGCCGAAGGCTGCAAAATCTTTCAAAATAATAATGTCTGTAAAGAGCAAAGTCCACCGCCGAAGGCTGCAAAATCTTTCAAAATAATATTGTCACTAAAGTGCAAAGTCCGCAGCCGAAGGCTGCAAAATCGTTCAAAACAATATTGTTTTTTTTTTTTTTTTTTTCTGTTTGTGATTTTTTTAATTTTGCTTGAATATTTTTTTTCAAGCTTGAATATTTTTTTACTGTCATTAAAATTGTTATTAAATGTAGGTAAAATATTTATTGTATTTTTTAAAATAATTTTGAAATTAAAATGTGCCGATGGGGAACAGTGAGACAATAATAATTGGGGATTGGGGTACAGTCTCACTGTACCCCATTACCCCATATACGGTTATAAAGTTTTTCTCGGGTTTTCCGGTTGTACTGTAAAGTTTGTATGTAATATATTTTTACTCAAATGATTGTTTTCTTCCAGAAAACTATAATATTCTGTTTTTAGTATCCGAACATAAGGGTTTGCATGTATTCTTACATGTCTCAGTGTACCCCAGAACATGTCTCAATGTACCCCATGACTGGGGTACTCTGAGACAAAAGGCTCAATTTTTCAAATTGGCTGTATCTTGGAGTTCGGTGAAGATATTTTTGTAAGCCTAAAAAAGAAAAATTAATTAATGAAAGTATGCTACTTGTTGGATGGTCCTATCACCCACCGAAATAATTTAAAAAATAGAAGAAAAAAAATCGTCTCACTGTACCAGTGTACCCCATGCTCCCTTAAATGAACGAAATTGAACCCTGAGGAAGGTGATTCATCCATCATCTCCTTAGAGTTTTTTTGTTCAAAAAGAATTGTACAGTCAAATTTCACATACAGAGAGGCGCACATCCGATGCTATTGCTATTTTTTGTAATAATTATTGAAATGTACCTACATTATATAGAAATGTACCTACATTATATGTACAGTCATGTGTATCTATATTTTGTTCATTTTTTCAGATAAAACAAAAAATCATGCTCCAGCAATTGAATATATGTGTGGTGGAAGTCTCATCAGTGATTATTACGTCTTGACGGCAGCTCATTGTTTAAAGCCAAAAGGAAACCTAACCTTAAGAATGTAAGTCTGTTTTATTATAATTTCTGTGGCAGATAGTGATGGCGAGTATTTTTTTACATTCTCTTACCATAGAAGATAAAGTATTGTAGGTAATCGTTCAGAAAATGTCATTTGCTATTTCTTTTGGATCACATTTTCATTGTTTTGGGTCATTTTTGAAGTTTGAAAATATTTGGAAGCATGGGGTCCAAAAATCCGATATGTCGGACGTCCCACGTATGACGTACGTACAGAATCGTGTGCAGAGCTCTGGGAGCCAAACCGCTGTTCCTATTTTGCTGAAATATGGTACACGTCATTTGTGGACCAAAAGCCTGACCCATATTTTTCTTTTTCTCGATAGCGCCCCCAGGGCATCGAACAGCTTTTTTAGTACCGAATCTAATAATTATGGAATCATTTTATCTAAAATAAATGGTCTCACGCGGTCGCATCTATGTCAGGGGCGTCGCCAGGGGTCCAAGAAACTCCTTAAAATGGAAATACCTTCAGTTCAGTATTCCACAATCCACATCACATGAGATATATATATACCAAATCTCTAAAATTAAAACTATAACCAATTTTGATGAAATTTAATTCTGGTAATCATAGCAATATTTTACCTAAAGACATTGGTCCGTGTAGGCGCAACTTTATCAGGGGCCCCGTTAAGAGGCACTTCAACAGGGCCCAAAAACGAATATATATGTAAAAGTCTTCTAATTTTAATCAAATTTGTTATGCACAGTCATTTGTTATGCACCTGAGTACTTTATTGGATATTTTTTTGGTAATTTGAATAAATTTCGGTTTTGGGGCCCCGGAGAGGCCCACCAATGTAAAAATATAAAGGTCCTACCTTTTGGTTAAATTTGGTATACTCAGTCACCCAAGTAGGTAGTAAAGTGAAGAAATTTTGGTATATTTTGTAGAAATTTTGATTTTGGGGGCCTACAAATGTAGAAATAAAAAAGTCATCTGATTTTGATAAAAAAATGGTATACTCAATCAAAAAGTATTGGAGTGGACAATTTTTGCTATTTTGAAGAAATTTTAGGATTGGGGCCACGACAAGGCTCTAAAAATGTAACAATATAAAATTCCAAGTATTTGACAACTAACTAGCCGCCAACAATATATTACACTACAACCTAAGTTATATTCTTCAAATTCTTGTATGAAATTGATTTGATTGGCATCAAATTTCAAGTCTCTACCACTTGTCGTTCTTGAGATATCTTGTTCACAGATAGACGGACAGGCAGACACACACACGGAACAGTGCCTGAAACTCGAGATTTGGGCTCTGGGGACCCCAAAACGTGTTTTGGCATTGAAAACTCGACATCGAAAAGGCCATTAGAATACTTTCCTTTTTATGGGATAAGGAAAGTAAAAAAATTGTCTGATTTAAATAAAATTAAATATGCACAGTCACCCAAGTATTATTTTTGGTATTGGTATTGTAAAAATATAAAATTCGTCCTATTTTGATAACATTTGGTATCTATATTGTGTAACCCAAGTATTATAGGTATTTGACAATTTTTGGTATTCTCTAGCTTTTCTGATTTCGGAGACCCGACAGGGTCCAACAATGAAAAAAAAAAAAAATATATATATCTGATTTAAATAAAATTTAATATGCACAGTCACCCAAGTATTATATTTGGTATTTTGGTTTGGGGCCCTGGTAGGGTCCCAAAAATGAAAAAACATAAAATTTGTCTGATTTTGTAAAATTTCGTTTGCAGGCAATTCACGTACTTACGTATTGTGAAAAGGGTTGTATTGTGAAAAGGATTGCCGTTCATTTTTGAAAATAGGTAATTCGAACATTCTATATACAGTTAGGTCATAGTATTATTTCGACTAAATCACATATAGGTAGATATATAATTTATTTTATAAAAAAATGACAAATTTCCGGCCGTTTTTTAGTTACGGCCATTTTTCCGTTTCACGAAATTTTCCGAAATTTGACCAATATCTTAAGATTTGTCGCGACAACATAACAACTCAAAGCGGGAAAGTTTTAGGTAACATCTTTATCCTTCATTTAGGACATATTTTGCAAAATTGTGGCTAACCATTACAGGGTTACAGGTATGAATACAAAGACCAGGACTCCAGAAAAATTATCAAAACTCTCCAACCGTTTTCGAGTTACGGCCGATTTTTGTATGGAAATTAAAGTTTTACACAATTTTGTCCGATTTAAATAATTTTTTGTACAAAAGCAGTTAGTGCCGATATAATTTAATAGAATTGAACACCAAGTTTGTTGGGTATTAGGGTAGGACGTGTTGGGAGTAGGTTTGTGTTAGGTTCCAAAAAAAAAAAAAAAAAAAAAAAAAAAAAAAAAAAAAAAAAAAAAATCGCATTGAAGGCTGCGAAAGTTTAGGCAGGCTTCAACACGCACTTAGATAGGAAACTTCTGCCCAACCGCAGGTTCGCTGGCAGACAGTCTAAGTTCCAAAGGTTCATTATTTTCAATAATGAACCTTTGGAATCGTCACGAAAAAAAANTCCTGACTTTAATATTGAAAATCCTCATGTTGGGTATGATATTGCCCTCATTGAGATAGAGCATCCTCCAGAACTAAGTCGTAAGTATTGTGGATAGTGGAAATAATACATTATCTGCCGGATCACCTTGATTTTATTTTTATTTTTAAAAAAGGGAAACCCAATTATTGAAGCCACAATGTTCATCTGACGTTCACAGATCTCTATCACAACTTAAATTTGTGTGAGGAACCCGACAAGTGAAATACAATGAGCGTTGCACAACTGATGTATTACTTCACGTCATAATGTGTGTCTCATTTGGTTTCATCTTGTGGCAGAGTATGCCTTTTGATATTTTTATCGTCAAAAGATACCCCTCACTACTCCACTACTACTATTTCCTCAAAATTTTTTAATAGAATCTCAGTTAAAAGATATAATACCTATGATGAACAATGCTATTAGCTATGTTTGTTCAAAAAGTTGTCGAAGGCAGGAACGTTTGAAGATAGTATTGGTGAAAAATTTGGATGTCATTTTTTTCGCTTTTCTGGACAAATTATGACGACTACATTCCAAAAAATGGGTCTAGAAAAAATGTGCGTCCGCAAATATCGTGTTCGCGCATCTACAGCCTTTATTTCTGTACGATTTTGATGATATTTGGCCGCAGTATTCCTTGAGGCCATAATTCAAGCCAAACCCTTAACATAGGAGATAGCACAAACGGCAAGCCTGATTTTGATAAAATTTAAAGCAGGAACTATTTATCATCGACAAATTTTGAGTTTCATGGGGCTATCTTCATTTGGGGGTCTTTTAGGGCACCAATCCCGAAATTTGAGTCACTCCTCTAAAAGTGGCAATAGAGCTCCAATTTTGATGATATTTAAAACAGAGACTGTTTGTAACATATCATCGACAAAATTTGGACCTCATGAAGCTATCTTCATTTGGGGGTCCTTTAAGGCATCAAATCTGAAATTCGGGTCACTTCTCTAAAAGCAGCAATATCACTCCAAATGTGATGGAATTCCGAAGGCTGCCAAATCTAATTCACATGATAATTTTACTATAGAGCTGTGAAAACAGCAGAAGGCTGCCAAATATATTTCATATTATAATATTTTCACTAGGGAGCTGTAGAAACAGCTGAAGTCCAATTCACATAAGAATTTTACTAGAGAGCTGTGGCAACAGCTGAAGGCTAACACCGCTATTTCATATAGGTAATATTTTCATCTAATACCTGCGACATCATCCGGAGCCTTCCAAATTTCTAGAATTAAGGAGGATAAAGTTTAGTACGGTTTTCTGTACCCTTTATTTTGAATGGGAACCAATTTCACCATTTCGGAATGATCGAGAGGCTGAAATTTGAAACAAAGCTGTAACACAGTACAAACATAATAGCCTGGAATAAAATATTCATACTGGAGTCGTGTCAACGCTGGGGTAGGTTCTACCGAAAATCTATAAGTGAAAAATGCCACTTTGGGATGAGCGAGAAAGCTGAAATTCCACACAAATGTGTACCCAGGTCAAAAAGAAATATTCCACTGTAATTGTTCTTTCTAAATAGGAGCCGATTCCACCAAAGGTCAAATTTTTAGTTTTATTGTCTAAATCTGGAAATTGCTGTTGTCTAAATC
>JAAEEI010000447.1:0-10539 GCA_012654025.1 Pachypsylla venusta
AATCTAACGGGAACTGGTGTATTCCATCATCATACCGATCGGTGGAACTCTTATTATTATTGTCTTTAAGATATTCGATTTTGTTCAGTGAACTATACACTGAGATAACACGATACAAGGAGCAAGATGCAAGGTGGCCGTAAGGTTGGATCTTATAACGCCGAAATATGTTCCGAAGTTCAACAAATCCTACCGTATAAAGCAGAAAATAACCGAAATCTTTTAAAGCAAATTTGAATGCGCGTTCTCCGAGAAATTACGGTCCAATGTTAAGAGCTTGAGGTATGATTCCAACAAAATGATCAAATATTATTTGAGTTGCTAAACAAAAAATCTCATTTGAAATATTCATTTATTTGGAAAATACTTTATGCAATTTTTGGTTTCTTATTTTCAATAATGAACCTTTGGAATCGTCACGGAAAAATATTTACCCCCCCACCCCCCTCAAAACTTGATATTATACGTTTCGAAGTACGTAGAATCCAAAAATCGAATGAAAAAAAATCCGTTTGTCCGCCGTGATGGGCACTTTTGCCACTTAGCGTTGACCTATTTGGATGAAATTCGCTTTTTAGCGGTTTTCAGTATTACCGTCCAAAAGGAGAATGATAAGAGCTAGAGATTTGAAATTTTGTATGTATGTCATATTTGGGGTCTCAGCTAGCTCTAAAACTATTTGGGTTCAATCAAATATACCGCTGGCGGTTTTTACCGCTTATGAGTGGTTTTCATTAATCCTGTCTAAAAAGAGAATGGTAAGAGCCAGAGACTTTAGTAGGTATGTCAAATTTAGGGTCTAATTACGCCCCAGATTTGGAATCGTCACGAGAACCCCACCTCCCCTCAAATTTTTTTTGGGGGTACCCTCCATTTTTCAGAAAAATAATAAACCGATGTGTCACATTGCCACAAGGTTTTTTATTTTTTGTTCGATTTTTTGAAACTAAAAAATGAAAGAAAAGAAAATCATAAGAATCATCAATATTTTTTTAAACTAAATGTACCACATCAAGAAGATGAGTAACAGATATAAAAAACTAGCTGAGTACCCGAACTTCGTTTCGAGAAGATTTTGAGACTTTCATCTCACTCAGGCGCAGAGTTATGATTGAATTTATACTGTTCTAAGACAGTTTTTTATTAGCTGTAAATTCTTTTTTTCACGGTGCGCGGGGCCACCAGCCGATGCTAGACTTTTAAGCAGATAATGATTTTTTTTGCTCTAAATGTTGTCCCTTGGGACTACTATTATTTACAAGCTAGATCAGCGATACTCAACCTTTCTTTTCAGCGGGCCATATTTAAGTTTCCCAAATGCCGCAGTACGCAAAATGCATGCAATAGGTAGGTATATGTATAGATCAAGGTTCCGATATAGCAGACTGAAGTTAAGCAACGACGAGTAGGGCTGGTATGGGTGGCAATGATAAACATATTAATTGATTGTGTTCTACTGTCATCGCGACTACTCTCATCAGCATATTATAAAAACCTACGCACTTGATTAGTTACTGAATAAGAAATATGAAAAAAATAGGACACTACACTAAATAAGTAAGCAACTTGCACGTCACGGGAAGAGTGACAGACTAAAAAAAATCCCCTGAACCGGCTCCAGAAGTCCAGACGATCGCAACGCAAACACTTTTCACATTTCATGCATGTTACGCTGGAATCGATACTCGCGATACATTTGCACTCCTTACACAGGAACAAGAGATATTTAATATTTCAATAGTTAAATAGGTAGGACCGACGAGATGTTATTTTTGTTGTGTGATCAAAAAGAGTTACATTTTATTTTTATTATTTTTTACCCGAGTAATGAAAATTGCAAAATTGGGNCCAATATCTGAAGATTTGTCGCGACAACATATCAACTCAAAGCGAGAAAGTTTTAGGTGACATCTTAATCCTTCATTTAGGACATATTTTGCAAAATTGTTTATTATTTTTTACCCGAGTAATGAAAATTGCAAAATTGGGTACAAAACCGCAGGCCACACAGTAGCTAACGTTAACAAGCGCCGGGCCGCTCGAAAAAGCTTGGCGGGCCACTTGTGGCTTGCAGGTTGAGTATCGCTGCTCTAATATCTTAACTCTCTTATTTCATTGATGAGTACAAGAGTGAAATCTTATGAAAACTGTCACCGACAAGATATGATAAAGTTTCCAACTGTGTGAATAATGATGTTCACAGTAGGAGATCTCCTACTGTGAAGATCATTATTCACACAGTCCTAAATCCTAAATGATTCACAAGATTTAGTATAGGCTACCATCTATCCTAAATCCTATACATGATTCACAAGATTTAGGATAGACTATCATCCATCCTAAATGATTCACAAGATTTAGGATAGGCTATCATCTATCCTAAATCCTATAAATGATTCACAAGATTTAGGATAGACTATCATCCATCCTGAATGATTCACAAGATTTAGGATAGGCTATCATCTATCCTAAATCCTATAAATGATTCACAAGATTTAGGATAGACTATCATCCATCCTAAATGATTCACAACATCCTAAAGGATTCACAAGGAAATCCATTTACAATCAGGAGAGTCTATACTAAATCTTGTGAATCCTAAATGATTCACAAGATTTAGGATAGACTCTCATCTGTCCTAAATCCTAAATGATTCACAAGATTTAGTATAGACTATCATCCATCCTAAATGATTCACAAGATTTAGGATAGACTATCATCTATCCTAAATCCAAAATGATTCACAAGATTTAGGATAGACTATCATCTATACTAAATGATTCACAAGATTTAGGATAGACTATCATCTATCCCAAATCCTAAATGATTCACAAGATTTAGGATAGACTATCATCTATCCCAAATCCTAAATGATTCACAAGATTTAGGATAGACTCTCATTTATCCTAAATCCTAAATGATTCACAAGATTTCATATCTTAACTCTCTTATTTCATTGATGAGTACGAGAGTGAAATCTTATGAAAACTGTCACCGACAAGATATGATAAAGTTTCCAACTGTGTGAATAATGATCTTCACAGTAGGAGATCTCCTCTTAATGTGGTAAACTCCAACGGATCCCCTATTGTCCCATGTCCGGCCCGTGTTATGTGTCTTAACAGAAGACTGGCATGTCCACATTGTCTTCTTTGTTGTTAGGTTTTCATATTTCAAATCCGCTAATTATTTTAACAAAGGGAACTTTTGTTTACTCGGCTCTTCGTTATATCCTAAATCCTAAATGATTCACAAGATTTAGGATAGACTATCATATATCCCAAATACTAAATGATTCACAAGATTTAGGATAGGCTATCATCTATCCTAAATCCTATAAATGATTCACAAGATTTAGGATAGACTCTCATCTGCCCTAAATCCTAAATGATTCACAAGATTTAGGATAGGCTATCATCTATCCTAAATGATTCACTAGATTTACGATAGACTATCATCTATACTAAATCCTAAATGATTCACAAGATTTAGGATAGACTATCATCTATCCTAAATATTAAATGATTCACTAGATTTAGGATAGACTATCATCTATCCTAAATATTAAATGATTCACTAGATTTAGGATAGACTATCATCTATCCTAAATCTTAAATGATTCACAAGATTTAGAATAGATATCATCCATCCTAAATCATTCACTAGAATTAGGATAGACTACCATCTATCCTAAATGATTCACAAGATTTAGGATAGACTATCATCTATCCTAAATCCAAAATGATTCACAAGATTTAGGATAGACTATCATCTATCCTAAATCCTAAATGATTCACAAGATTTAGGATAGACTATCATCTATCCTAAATCCTAAATGATTCACTAGATTTAGGATAGACTATCATCTATACTAAATCCTAAATGATTCACAAGATTTAGGATAGACTATCATCTATCCTAAATATTAAATGATTCACAAGATTTAGGATAGACTATAATCTATCCTAAATCTTAAATGATTCACAAGATTTAGAATAGATATCATCCATCCTAAATCATTCACAAGAATTAGGATAGACTACAATCTATCCTAAATGATTCACAAGATTTAGGATAGACTATCATCTATCCTAAATGATTCACAAGATTTAGGATAGAATATCATCTACCCCAAATCCTAAATGATTCACAAGATAAAGGTTAGACTGTCATCTATCATAAATCTTAAATAATTCACAAGATTTAGGATAGACTCTCATCTATCCTAAATCCAAAATGATTCACAAGATTTAGGATAGACTATCATCTACCCTAAATCCAAAATGATTCACAAGATTTCATATCTTAACTCTCTTATTTCATTGATGAGTACAAGAGTGAAATCTTATGCTGTCACCGACAAGATATGATAAAGTTTCCAACTGTGTGAATAATGATCTTCACAGTAGGGGATCTCCTCTTAATGTGGTCAACTCCAACGGATCCCCTATTGACCCATGTCCGGCCCGTGTTATATGTCTTAACAGAAGACTGGCATGTCCACATTGTCTTCTTTGTTGTTAGGTTTTCATATTTCAAATCCGCTAATTATTTTAACAAAGGGAACTTTTGTTTACTCGGCTCTTAGTTACCATTGCACCTCAAATGAGAGCAGACTTTGATGCAAAAGAGCCTTTTAACAGATCTTCTTTGACCAGCAGTCCTCCTGGTCTAGTGGGTATCACACTGGCATTGCATTTGGGGGACCCGGGTTCAATCCCCGGCGGGGTCGGAAAAATTTCGACTTTGTGCTTGTGATTTCGGGGTGCACTCAGCCTCGTGAGGACAATTGAGTAGCTACTTTAATGTGAGTAGCGACCAGTGGCGGCATTACCAGAGTAAAAAGATTAGAAGAATGAATTATGAAGAGATTATTAGTGCAGGAGGCTCTTAGTAATGCTGTGATACCCACAAAAGTTGTGAAAAGGTCATTGGGCCTTACCACAAAGAAATTCTACATTTACATTACATTTACAGATCTTTTTTGAAAGTTGTCTATTTTTTTTAACAATTCTTTAAAAAATGTAAAACATGATTTTTTTTAAAAAAAATTTATGTACCCTTTGCATAGTGGTTAAAACTTAATTTAGGACATAGTTTGCAAAAACACTGTCCAACAGTTTTCAAGTTACCGCCGTATTTTTCAATTTTTTAAAGGGAAATCATAGCATACTATGAGCACGGGAACGGCCATGCCTCTAAGGCGCTCTACTCACGCTGTCTCAGGTCCGTAGTACATAAGGCTCTTAAGAAATGTTGTGATGCCCCCAAAAAATGTGAAGGGTCCGTTGGCTTTACCAAGAAGAAATTTTACATTTTACTATTTTGATTCACAAGATTTAGGATAAACTATCTATCATCTATCCTAAATCCTAAATGATTCACAAGATTTAGGATAGACTATCATCTATCCTAAATGATTCACAAGATTTAGGATAGACTATCATCTATCCTAAATGATTCACAAGATTTAGGATAGACTATCATCTATCCTAAATGATTCACAAGATTTAGGATAGACTATCATCTATCCTAAATGATTCACAAGATTTAGAATAACTATCAACAGAGTACCAGATAAGATGTGTGTCCTATGAGAGTAAGTTATGTGCTCTGAACTATAAAGACTATTAATTTCAATGGAAAAAGCTTTTTTTCATTTTCTTTATTTTGTTTTCATATGCTACTCGTAGTAATATTTTCCCATGCACTAACAACAACAAAATATATTCTTGACAGCTTGTTGCACACTGACTGATTTCCATTATTTTCTTCTAAATCATCAAGAACTGTCTCTCCTTTATCAAAAAATATGTCTAATCCTTTACATCATATTTCAAATTATTTGTTATACTTGCTGTGGAAAATATCAGTTTCATTACTATAATGATGGCATAGCTGTCTTCTACTCACTGGTGCTGTTTTATATTTCAGTAGCTAGGTATATCTACTCAATTTGAAAAGCATTCAAAAGAAGGAAGAAAAAAAAACACATTAATTCTTGCTTGAGTCAATTAAAACGTCTCTTTAACATCTATTAGTCATTCAAGACGGTGGTTTTACCCTCCATTCGCTGGAAACTTGCAAACAAGCTACCCAAAAGCCAGCAGCGCGAGGGTGCGAACCCACGCGGACAACCATATGGGACAACCTCGTTGGACGTTACTTAACTTCAGTGATCTAACGGGAACTGGTGTATTCAACGTGCCATAGACGCTGGCTAGGGGTCGATTCTAGTAGACACTCCATTCTATTAAGAATAAAAACCTCACCTAGCTTGGGTCGGGAATAGCCTAGTATCCCGAGGACGTAACTCTACGTATCAAGCGAATCCTCATTGGGCTCTGTTTAACTTCGAAGTACTACGGAAAGTTGTAAATTGACGCCGGTTCATTTTTCTCTCATTGATTTGTGTACCCATTCAAGTAAGTAAATTGTATGTAATTGAACTCAAGTTGAAAACGGCTGAATTCTGAAATGAACCTTGTCTAGAGGTCAGTTTCCACTCGAAGAGTCCATTTTACCTCTTTTTGTATTAATATAAAGATGCATTTTTCGCTGTGACCCAATCAAAAGGTCCTAACAGTATTTTTAATGAACTCAAGTTGATAACGGCTGACATCTAAAATGAACGTTGTCTAGAGGTCAGTTTCCACTCGAAGAGTCCATTTTACCTCTTTTTGTATTAATATAAAGATGCATTTTTCGCTGTGACCCAATCAGAAGGTCCTAACAGTATTTTTAATGAACTCAAGTTGATAACGGCTGACATCTGAAATGAACCTTGTCTAGAGGTCAGTTTCCACTCGAAAAGTCCATTTTACCTCTCTTTGTAATAATATAAAGATGCATTTTTCGCTGTGACCCAATCAAAAGGTCCTAACAGTATTTTTAATGAACTCAAGTTGATAACGGCTGACATCTAATATGAACCTTATGAACCTTGTCTAGAGGTCAGTTTCCACTCGAAGAGTCCATTTTAACTCTCTATGTATTAATATAAAGATGCATTTTTCGCTGTGACCCAATCAAAAGGTCCTAACATTATTTTTAAGTAAAAGGTTCCACTTTTTGGTAGTTTTTTGTAGCTAGAAGAGCTACAAAAAACTTTTAATAAATAATAGACTATAGATATAATCTTTTCATCAACTATTTTAAAACGAACCTTTTCGGTATACTCATCATGAACCTTTACGGACATTCTGACAAAATGTATTTATTTTTGTATAAATATTAAATACATGTTTGGTGAAACTGAAATAAATTCGTTATATTGGGATACTATGTCAAGTAAAACCATATTGAAGGTTAAAAGTACTATATCTTCACTTGACTAAAAATTAGATGTTAAATTGAGCTAACTAGTTTCATGTTCTCCNATCTGGAATGATAAAAAGACAACATCCAAGCAAACAAAGAAACAAACAAAAAAATAGTTCAACAACAAACGCATTAAAAACTTAAAATTTATAACATCTGGAATGATAAAAAGACAACATCCAAGCAAACAAAGAAACAAACAAAAAAATAGTTCAACAACAAACGCATTAAAAACTTAAAATTTATAACATCTGGAATGATAAAAAGACAACATCCAAGCAAACAAAGAAACAAACAAAAAAATAGTTCAACAACAAACGCATTAAAAACTTAAAATTTATAACATCTGGAATGATAAAAAGACAACATCCAAGCAAACAAAGAAACAAACAAAAAAATAGTTCAACAACAAACGCATTAAAAACTTAAAATTTATAACATCTGGAATGATAAAAAGACAACATCCAAGCAAACAAAGAAACAAACAAAAAAATAGTTCAACAACAAACGCATTAAAAACTTAAAATTTATAACATCTGGAATGATAAAAAGACAACATCCAAGCAAACAAAGAAACAAACAAAAAAATAGTTCAACAACAAACGCATTAAAAACTTAAAATTTATAACATCTGGAATGATAAAAAGACAACATCCAAGCAAACAAAGAAACAAACAAAAAAATAGTTCAACAACAAACGCATTAAAAACTTAAAATTTATAACATCTGGAATGATAAAAAGACAACATCCAAGCAAACAAAGAAACAAACAAAAAAATAGTTCAACAACAAACGCATTAAAAACTTAAAATTTATAACATCTGGAATGATAAAAAGACAACATCGAAGCAAACAAAGAAACAAACAAAAAAAATAGTTCAACAACAAACGCATTAAAAACTTAAAATGTATAACATCTGGAATGATAAAAAGACAACATCCAAGCAAACAAAGAAACAAACAAAAAAATAGTTCAACAACAAACGCATTAAAAACTTAAAATTTATAACATCTGGAATGATACAACATCCAAGCAAACAAAGAAACAAACAAAAAAATATTTCAACAACAAACGCTATAATAAAAGACGTAACAAAAGTCAAGAGAAAAAAACGATTGAACCCTTTTGAAAACTACTTGAGATCAACAGACAAACACTTGAATTTAACAATTGTACTAATGGAAATTCTAAAGGCCATTAGAACATTCGCTGTGAGGACTTTTTCAAAAGCCTAAAATTGTTCACACTTAATTTTAATTAGCAAAACTCTTAAACTTTTCAACACAAAAATAAAAGAGAAAATATTAATAGAAATGAAAATTAACTTTTCCGAAAAACTGAAAGTTCATTTCGTGGTCGAATTAGGAAGAAAGTTACCATTGTGTTTGTTTATGTAAAATAGAGAAAAAAGGGAACCAAGTTTGAAACAAATGAAAGGGACAACATAGCATTTTGGGTTTCGAAACCATTGTCGGAATAAGATTTCTCAAGTCTGTTTTAGAATTTCTTTTTTATTCATATACCTAGTTTGAAAGTTTATGGTTTAGAAATTATTTTAGTTTCATTTGGACAACTTAATAAAAAACAAAGAAAACGGGTTTTGGGTTGACATTTTATAATGAATTGTTTTATACAGAGAGTTCGAAAAGTCCCGGTACGGATTTTTTTTATATTTTTAACGGCTAAAGATAGAGACTTGAACTTATTTATATGTAATTTTAACACAACTTAATCTATTAATTGGCGTAATTAAAATTTCTACAGGGTGTCTCAAAAGTGGGTAAACAGACACCAACTTTCGATTTTTAAATTGAAACCCCTATTTTTTATTTCATATTCAAATTTTACGTCAAATTCTACACACAATCGACTCCTCACTCGATACTTTGATCAAACGGATCTCTGATCAAACCCGCCCAATCATTGATTTTTCTTCGGAATAAAAGTGATAAAACCAAGAGTGTAATACATCAAATCAGTCAAGTTTTTTATGCTGAATCTCGTGGTACCATTGGTTTTTTTCATTTTTTACACTTTTTATACCTAAGGAGGGTAGAAATTCATTTTTGGTTGATGTTAAAATTTCAAAAATGAAATTTTACCCTCCTTGGATATAAAAAGTGTAAAAAATAAAAAACCAATGGTACCACGAGATTCAGCATAAAAAACTTGACTGATTTGATGTATTACACTCTTGGTTTTATCACTTTTATTCCGAAGAAAAATCAATGATTGGGCGGGTTTGATCAGAGATCCGTTTGATCAAAGTATCGAGTGAGGAGTCGATTGTGTGTAGAATTTGACGTAAAATTTGAATATGAAATAAAAAATGTGAGTTTCAATTTAAAAATCGAAAGATGGTGTCTATTTACCAACTTTTGAAACACCCTGTAGAAATTTTAATTACGCCAAAAAATAGATTGTGTCAAAACTGCATATAAAATTTCAAGTCTCTATCTTTAGACGTTAAAAATAATAAAAAAAAAATCCGTTTTCGAACACTCTGTATGTTCAAGAGAACTCTGTTAACTTCACAAACAACAAGAACGTTAATTAGCGTCGAAAGAGAAACCAGGACAGAAAAGAAGAATGGGAAATGGCTTTATTTACTTCATAGGCTCAAGTGGATATACATAGCAAACAGAATGAAATGGCTGGTAATGTAGCTATAGCTAATCGTTCATCAGGAACCACCATGGACTAGAGTGCGAGTGAAATAATTAGAACAGAGGTTCCCAAATTGGGGAGGGGGGGTGAAGGCAAGCCAATGAGGGCGCGAGATCAATTGAATTATTATCAACTAGCAGGATACGCCCGCTTCGCTTGGCGCCTTATAGGCATGGCCGTTTATAGTTTCAACCCCTTTTTTTCGCGATAAAAAGTAGCCTATGTCCTTTCCTAAAGTTTAGTCTATATCTCCATACAAAATTTGATCAAAATCGGTTCAGTAGTTTAAGCGTGAAAGCGTAACATACATACATACAGACAGACAGACAGAGTTACTTTCGCATTTATAATATTAGTATGGAAGTATGGATTATCAATTAGTTGACATATATGTACACAATTTTTTTTTACAAAGGTAATTTTATTGAACATAATGTTTAGAAAATTTGAATGAGATAGCATTCAGCAGCACATTAGTGTTTTGAATGAGATGGCATTCAGCAATTTATTAGCGTTTTGAATGAGATAGCATTCAGCAACACATTAGCGTT
>JAAEEI010000448.1:16726-38890 GCA_012654025.1 Pachypsylla venusta
ACGGTAAGGTATTATATATATATATTAATAAATAAAAAGATAACTTTTATTTCAATTGTGCCCACTCCCTTCGGTTAGACCGCAGTTCTAGTGAAATGTATAGTAATTTTTAATTAGTGGTACAATGAAGGGGAGGTTTTACAAGAGAGTAGTGAGAACAGCGGTAATGCACAGGACAGAAATCTGAGTGAAACCCCGATAAGAAAATCGAAGAAGAGAAATTTTGAAGGGAGCTGAAATCAGAATATTGCGTTGGATGTGTGGGTTTAGAGAGAAGGATAGAGAGATTAGAGAAATAGCGAAAGTGGGGGCATTTGGGAAGAAAATTCAAGAGAGAAGAAATGAGAATTATATTGGGAAGAAAGTGGAGACTTTGGAAATAGAGGAAAAGGGGTAGACTAGAACTAAGATAGCAAGATGAAGTTGAAGAAGAGAGAAGAGATGAGAATTATATTGAGAAGAAAGTGGAGACTTTGGAAATAGTTGAAAAAGAGAGGGGGTCTGGTGGGGTCTGCTCTCCTTTTTTAAGGCACTAAATCTTAAATTCGTGTCACACCTTTAAAAGTGGCAATATCACTCCAATTTTCTAAATGAAATTTATCTAAATGCAAATCCAATTAAAATAATACTTCACTAAAGAACTTTGACAATTATACTTTCTTCCCAATATAATTCCCCCACTCTAATCGACCTTCCACCTCCGGGAAGGTCAACTCGAAAATTTCAAATGAGACCAGCTATTTGTGATTATCTCTAATTTAAGGACCTTTTTTCAGAAAATGACTTCGTTATTTTTTCTTTCGTCGAAACAAAATGGCGACCGATTAAAATTCGAAATTTCCAAATTCTGCATCCCTGAAATGGTAAGGTGTGAGCTCGTGCTGTATTATGGCAACTAATTTTAAGGTTTCACATATCACTCGATGCGTTAATTTTGTTTTTGTTCAAACGAAAGATATTGTGCAGATTTTCCATTTTTTTTTTATTTTTTTTTTACCTAAATTAGAGTTAATCAGTTAAGAAAATCTAAGCGGCTGGTCTCATTTGAAAATTTAAAACCTATTATTAGTCGACCCTGGGCTAAACCCAGTAGCCGATCCAGTTACATTGAAACTATTCTCCAAATTTCAACCTCCTACTTCATTTTCTAAAGCACAAAATTCTTTCTTTTGTAGGATCCAATGGAAACGGGAGTTTGTTATCCCGGGGTAGACGCAAGCCCTGGACAGATCCTATTTTCGTGGGACGCGGCACAGTATGTACTAGTAAAAAAGACGTTCAATTATGTACAGAGCTTAAAAGTGTGATCGAAAATATGTATAATGTAAAGTTCAACAAAGTTGGTTGTTCCAAAAATATGGACACCAACCACCGTCGACAATGTCATTTACAATATAAGCCAAGCAAGACGACCGATTTTGAATGCTATATGTACAACACAAGTGATGGAACTGGAGACGTTAAAGCAAAATGTAGAAGTCCTTGGGGAACTTTAAAACCAGGAGAATTGGGACCTGGACCAAACGTAGCGCAACAATACCCACCTAACCAGCCATGCCCCTCGCCATACGAGCAGTACCCCTCGCCATACGAGCAGTACTCCTCGCCATACCAGCAGTACCCGTCCTACCCTTATGGAGGTGTGGGATATTACTAAGACTTCAACGAAATCCATGGTTGTTTCTCTCATGTGTTCTGTCCCTGATGCAATGCAAACTGACTTCAGTACTGTTCTATTCAAAGTTTATTGATAGGTTTTATATATCTAAAAGTAGTGTGAGAGATTTCTTGCTAAGATTGAACTAACTTTTGACTTTACTGTGAAAATATCACTTTCTTTATACTTCTCGTTGACGATTAGGAGGCAAAAGTGCCACTTACGTAGGACGAACGATTCATTTTATTCGACTTTTAAACGCTACGTACCTTGAAATGTAAAATATATTTTGATTTTGCTAAGATTGAACTAACTTTTAAATTTACTGTGAAAATATCACTTTCTTTATACTTCTTGTTGACGATTAGGAGGCAAAAGTGCCACTTACGTAGGACGAACGATTCATTTTATTCGACTTTTAAACGCTACGTACCTTGAAATGTAAAATATCTTTTGATTTTACTAAGATTGAACTAACTTTTAACTTTACTGTGAAAATATCACTTTCTTTATACTTCTTGTTGACGATTAGGAGGCAAAAGTGCCACTTACGTAGGACGAACGATTCATTTTATTCGACTTTTAAACGCTACGTACCTTGAAATGTAAAATATCAACTTTTGATTTCAAAGTTTCATCATAGAAAATAACCAACCAAAAATATTTTAGGTCATTTTGAAAAAAAGAAATAAATCCCCAATATATACGGGGTGAAACAGAATAACGTTGATGCAGGCCTAGGGGAACTATCTCGTGATTTCTAAAAAAAAAAAAAANAGGGGAACTATCTCGTCATTTCTAAAACAAAATACTGTAATGAATATATACGATTTTTCTTTCTTTTCAATTGTAAATTTGAACTTTTCCTTCTAAAATCGCTTATTATTGATTTTCTGGTTTATAATAGAAATTGGGATAAACAAGCGCAAACTTTTCGTAAATACTAATAAACAAGGTGTCTACCAAATCGTCAAAGTGAAATTCCCTGACTTTTCCAGGTTTTTCAGTCTACCTTTCCAGATTTTCCAGTGTACTTTTTCAAGATTTTGTGTCCCCCATCTGACTTCAAAAAACACAATATTGGGGTCCAGGGACCCCAAAAACTATACAGCAAATTTTCTTCATACCCTAAACATATATACCAAAATTTTAGAGGAAAACGATAATACCTAAGCGCCGCAAGCAAAATTTTTCAGGAAAAGCATGTTCACGCATAAAATTGGCCATTGAGATCAATTTGAAAAATTCCCTGACTTTTGGCGTTTTTTTCCTAAATTCCCTGACTTTTCCCTGACATTTCCAGTCTCCTAAAATTCCCTGACAATTCCAGGATTTCCAGTCTGGTAGACACCCTGAATAAAACAGTCTTTTTGTGATTTCCGTAATATTTCCTCATTTAGTACAGTCAACCCTGGAAGTTTTGAAAGTATAATAACAATATCTTCGAGATGTAAACTCAAAAGAATCAAATATTTATACTTACGCATGTCAAAAACATCACGGGGTTGTCTTACTACAATGTCATTTACATATTCGTGAGCCCTTGGTAACGTAGGGGGTGGACCCACTTCACAGTTTAGGTCTATCAGATTTGTGGAAGGAAGTCGCTCTGAAAATAATAAAAACAAACACGAACAGTTATCAATCAGTCAAGTTTTTTATGCTGAATCTCGTGGTACCATTAGTTTTTGATTTTTTACACTTCTTATACTCAAGGAGGGTAAAATTTCATTTTTGAAATTTTAACAACAACCAAAAATGAATTTCTATTTTACATATAAAATTTCAAGTCTATCTTTATCCGTTAAAAATAAAATAATCCGTTCCGGGACTTTTCAAACACTCTGTATATATATACAGTGTGTTAACTTTCTAGTTGTACCATAGGAATTAACATGGGATTGCTTTTTATGGCCTATAAATTTTCCCAGAAGATACTGAAATTTGAACGACATACTCTTTTCATGTATTTTTTATCAGAAAATCGACTGACACCATTTTCAGAAAAATCCAAACAAGAGTTATGGTTTTAGAACCCGTTTTCAACATCTTCTTTTCTTTATAAATTTGTTTTTCTTAGGCTGATGAATTCAATAACTTTTAGGATTTGTCAGTCAAGTGAACCAAAATTTACGCCACTCTGTGTCCTGAGATTTCAGGTTCGATTCCTGATCTGAGATTTTTTTTAACTAATTAAAACAAACATTTCGATTTTTCATTTCATCAATAGTTAATTTACATACTAAAGCTAAATTATTACCTGAACTTTAAAAAAAGTGCTTTAAAAGAACAGCTCTTGGAGCTTGCTCCCTACTCTTTTGCGGAATTCCTGGGATGACCTGTGCATACACGGTCAATTGCATTCTTTTTCCTGCATGCTTTCTCTCTCTCTTTCTCCCTTTCTTCACCCCCCACCCTTTCTCTCTCTCACTCCCCTTTCTTCCTTTCCTGTAGATTGGCTAGAACGAATATTATATGTTAATAATACTACATTAAGAATATAGGTAATTTTAAGTTAGCATTAAGAATAAAATATTGTAAACACCAAAAGGTAGCACTGATCAACAAAGTTTGTAATGATGACCAGTGCAATATGCAATTCAAATAAATTATTATTATTATTATAACTTTAAAGGCCCATTTACACTGCCTGAACATACACGAGCATCGAGCATTCGTGATCTTTGCTCGCCAGTTTTCGACGAGCACGAACACAAACGAGCATTCTGTTCACACTGCTCGAGCATTTCTGACGATCAGTTACTCGAGATCAAGTTCGAGCACGAACAAGCATTCGCTTCGAACATGATCGGCTCGCGACGACTGTTTACACTGCCTGAGGCTCGAACGAATACTCGTTCGTCAACTCTTGTTTGCGACGAATGCTCGAGCAGTGTAAATGGGCCTTAAGAAAGAAGAAAAAAACAACGAAAAATGAAATATCCGCACTACCTCTGGTGGATGGAGCTTGCTGTTGAGGAGGAGCTATTACTGTAAGAGCCTGATCAGTGCTATTGGCATCGGCAGTAGAAGAAGAAGTTGGAAGAGACGGTAGGGGTGGCACAGGAGGAGGACCGACATCTGGAGGAACCTTGCCTGGTAAATCATTGTAGTAATCCCGCTCATCAGTTCGCGTCAAGTTCCTAAAAAAAATAGGCTTTCCTTAGTTACAAAATTCGTGTTAACTTTCACACATTGCCTCTGTGAATAGTGGCATTTTCTATGGAAAATGCCACAAGATGGTTGGTTCTTCGTACCGGGGATACCCGTGCCCCCGGGCACGGCCAAAGACCATCAACACCGTTCCGATGACAACTCACTGACATTTAGTGGAACTGGTGTTCTGAGGTCAAATTGCGGTGTATTATTTGTAAATACCCGAGATAAAGTCAATGAGAAACCATTTCCATTTAGTGGAACTGGTGTTCTGAGGTCAAATTGTCGTGTATTATTTGTAAATACCCGAGCTAAAGTCAATGAGAAACTATTTTTACTTTACGCTGGTTGATAATATTATCTCATTCGTCAAGAATAAGAGCGATAACTTTTCACGTTAATTTTTCAATTTTAATATATATATTTTTTTTTTAACAAAATGCATCCGACTTCGATTACTAACGTGTGAAGACTGAACTGAGATGTGAACATGATCAAGACCGGACCGAGACTGACATTATAGTGTGAATCGGGCCTAAGTAAACTCTAACAATGTTGTTGTAGTAGCAGCAGGTGCAACTTGATCTTCCTATGCCGACTCATCACTCTCCATGGTTAGTTTCAGGAAGCTCGCCACCTGAATGGGGTTGAGCCACAGGTCTTTGGGTGTTAGTTGTGTGGGGTTGACTGGACAGGTGAACAGGTGATGCGTGTCGTGTGGGCTTCCTCCACATTCTGGGCATTTGTTGTCGATTGTAGGATCAATGCGGTTCATGTATGCGTTAAGGTGTTTAGACCAACCCGAGCGAAGTTGAGCTAGCACTGTGTGCAGTGTTAAACTCTAACAATCTCAAGAGTAACTTATTTTTGAACATTGAAGTTGGTTGATTGCAAAGAATTAAGTCCGTTCGTGAACAGATAGTAAATGGTAATGCCTACCGATTTTGACAAAAAAACAACAGGAAGCAAAAACCAAACTTACGGCACAGAAATAGGTTTGGTCAGGAACTGTTTGAATCGAAGTTCAAAAGCTTGTCCTATGGTAGTTATAACATCTTGTGCGAGACCTCCTCCACACTCCAATACGTAGCATGCTCGCCAGTCACTCAAGTCTTTAGCAACATAAGCTACAAAGTCTAGCGTGGCACTATCACCGCCACTTGCAAACGAAATGCGCGGCATATCGTGTGTGGCGACCACACTATTATTGGCCATATTGCGAACACTCAGACTTGTACTGGAAATTGACAGTTTTACATTTGCACCAGCATGTTCCATAATAGGCTCATCTCCAATGGCTCTCAGAACTCTTTTCTCTAATTTTGTCAAAAAATATGACAAAACAGGTTTATTGGTGCAATTTAAGTGGACTCTCAAAATTGAACCGTTCCCAAACCACACACTAACTGCAAATGTAAGGCGATTCTCTTGGGTGGGGTCAGTAGGATTTCATTTACAATTTTTTTTGGTAAAAAAAATTGTAAATAGTAAGTAGTGGTGGTAGTAGTAGTAGTAGTAGCGGTTTTCTCACGAAATCAACCGTTCTTCCCATTTATAGATGCATGATTAATTATTTTGATGGCCCTTGGCTGGAACTGTGATGGTATGCGTTCCAGGTCATCCTGGTGCGTAGAACCGACCATCGTGAGGACATCATTTACAAGTGGAATGGTATCATTGAAAACATCCCTTCAGTTTAATATATTAACTCACTTTTCAATTGTAAAATAATATAACAAATAAATAATATGAACTCACTTTCCTCTTTTTATCAGCAGTCTTTAGTCCCGCAGCTTCACATACCCTGTTGATACATTCTCTGAAAAATATTAAATTTAATTATTTACAAGCATCGTTTGCAATTAAAATATAAACATTAAATATTTTAAAAATTAAAAAAAGACAATTCATTTTAAAAAAACTCTGCCAATGTGACACCTGGGTTTATTATTTTTCTGGCAAAAAATAATACATTTTTTTGGGGGGTACCCCGCAATAAAAATTTGAGGGGGGTTATCATGATGATTCCAAATCTAATTAGACCCTAAATTTGACATACATACCAAATTTGAAGTCTCTGGCTCTTACCATTCTCTTTTTAGACAGGATTAATAATAAATTTTTTACCAGAAAAATAATAAACCCAGGTGTCACATTGGCAGAGTTTTTTTTTTTTATTCCTGAACCAGATCAGTCTTCCACATCAGAAGTATATCTTTTTTTTATCACACTGTCGCATCATTTTATTAATTCTCTATACTAGATTTTTCACGGCATACAGTAGGTATACCTGAGGTAATTTTGTTATTTCTCTACTAAACGTTTGATGATCAAGTATAGCAGTATAGCATAGAAAAACGTTTTATTTTATTTTTAAACTAGCTGTTTTCCAGTGCTTCGCTACGGTTACAAAATTCATCAACTCAATTTTAGATTTTTGGTGGAACCGACCTCCAGAGGGAACACGGCTCCTATTTACAAAATTCAATATTTTACTCAAAGATATTACTTTTTGCACTGCGGAACACCTTCTTATAAAAATTCAGCTTTCTCGCTTATCCCGAAGTGATACTTCTTAACTATGTGTTTTTCGTGAAACCGACCACCAGAATGAGCACCGCTCCTAGTATTCACTAACTAAGAACAGTGACATCCATAACTATAATACCAGAAATTAGAACCACTAAAACCAAATTACTTGGGAAATCCTACCTCAACTAAGGAATTAAATTCTACAATACATTACCGGAAACAGTTAGACAACTTGAACAAAACAATTTAAAACTCTTCTTAAAGAGGAGCTGTTAGCTATGGCCCCCTACAGCTATGGGGACGTCCTCACGGGCTTGGGATCACTTCTCCCGTAAGTTATTATTATTATTGGGAAAAGAATATTACTTATTGTTCCTAAAGGGAAAGTTTTTTTTTTTTTTTTTTTTTTTTTTTTTTTTTTTTTTTTTNTTATTATTATTATAGTGGTAGGGACAAACAAAACTTTTAACCACGGCTTCGGAGCTGGAGCCGTGTGATTTTGTATAAAGGAGCTGGAAACCCTTTCTTTATAAAGAGAAGCTGGAGCCGGGGCCAGAGTTTTTATCGGCGGATCCGCAGCCAGGGCTGCCAAAAAAGAGCCGTGTGATTTTGTATAAAGGAGCTGGAGCCCCTTTTTCTTAAAAGGAGGAGCTGAAGCCGGAGCCAGAGTTTTTATAGACGGCTCCGCAGCCCTGCAGCCTTGCCTTTAAATATACGGGGTGATCATAAGTTCCACCCCATCCACCTTGAATTTTGAACGTCTTGAAATATTCATATGGACATAAGCTGCGATGTTTTTGCTTAGGTTTTCAGGGTGTCTACCAAATTGTCAAAATGAAATTCCCTGACTTTTCCAGGTTTTCCAGTGTACTTTTTCAAGACTGACCCACACCGACGTGTTTCTCGTTATAAGAGAGTCACAAAATGCTGCACAAAGCAGTTCAGCTGTTACAAATAAATTTATTTTTAATTATATTAAATGTATTGGGCGATAGGGTCGTCACATCCCTACGCCGGAATTTTCGTAAAGAAAAAAAAAGTCATATGTACAACAAAACTGGAATTTGAGGTTGAAAAAAAAGAGACTAAATACATAAACGCCACAGACAAAATTTTGAAAAGAAAACGATAATAAGCGCCGCAGGCGAAATTTTTCAGGAAAAGCATGTTCACGCATAAAATTGGCCATTGAGATTTAAAAAAACTCCAATTTGAAAAATTCCTTGACTTTTGGCGTTTTTTTCTAAATTCCCTGACATTTCCAGTCTCCTAAAATTCCCTGACAATTCCATGTTTTCCAGTCTGGTAGACACCCTGGTTTTTTATTTCCTGTATTAATTTAGGAATTATTATTGATTAAAAAAAAGGATTTGCTATAGCAAAAGAATTTGCTCATTATGTAAGTAAATTGGTATGGCCACGTGATGAGAGGTAGCAATGAGCTGGCCGGAGACGTACTGATGGGTGACGTACAGGGCAAATTGGTATGGCCACGTGATGAGAGGTAGCAATGAGCTGGCCGGAGACGTACTGATGGGTGACGTACAGGGCAAATTGGTATGGCCACGTGATGAGAGGTAGCAATGAGCTGGCCGGAGACGTACTGATGAGTGACGTACAGGGCAAATTGGTATGGCCACGTGATGAGAGGTAGCAATGAGCNGCAAGAGTCTACCAGGCAGGCCCAGAATAAGATGGATTGACTCAGTTTTCGAAGTCATGAACAAAATTGGCTTGCAAGAAAGAGATTGGACAGACAAGAATATCTGGAGGCGAAAGACTGTCGAGGCAATGGACCAGCTACGGTCTGAAATGCCGAGGCAGTATAAAGTAAGTAACTAGGTAAAATTACGTCTAATTTCTAAAAATGCTATTTTCAAGATGTGGGGATTTCGTATCCAAGGTGAAACAAATGCCTACTTTTGAAATTGAAATGGAACCCTGTACAAACCTAATGTCAAACAACCCATAACTTTGAAGCCGGCCTTTGTATAAAGTTTCCAATTTTGCATTTTTTTTTTAAAAAAAATATTATTTGGAACTAACTTACAGAGAGTTAGAAAGTAAAGTGTAAATGTATATTTCTCTGTGTTATTATGTCACAATTTTAGTGGACATCATAGCATTACAAGGTATTGTCAACAATCACTCCAATATCACTAAGCCGAAGCTACACTTTAATGCTACCACTTGTCGTTATTACCACAGCTACTCAATTGTCCTTAGGAGGCTGAACTACCCCCGAGCGCGACCAGACCAAGTAGAAAATTTGAAAAAAAAAAAAACGTTTATCAAATTTTAGACCCGTCCAGGAATCGAACCCGGAACCTCCTTGGTGCAAGCCGAGTGTGATGCGCAATCTGCCACGGAGAGTTAGAAAGAAGGGAAGAGAAAGGGAAAAGCAAAGAAAGAAGTTCATTCCAAGGGCGGGGTTACCTCATGGGGAATTCTCTTCCGTCCAACTTTTAGAGACGTTTTAGTAGAAAATCTCCAAACATTTTAATAAAAATATTGAGTTAAGAAGATCAATATTTTTGCCTTCTGATCCAGTTTGAAGAACTTTCGTATCTTAATGGGGGGGGGGACNGGGGGGGGGGGGGACGAATCAAGATCCATATTTGCAAAAAATATATAATATGAAACAACCTTCGTTTCAATGGGTTATTGACAAAAAAAACGAGCAATAATTTGATTAAAAATATGAACCTCGATTCGTAAAACACCCCCTTTTAGACACGAAAGTTTTTAAAAATTGGGTCAGAAGGGAAGAAAATTGAGTTATTTGCTAAATCATACTCAAAAGTTTGGAAACAATTTTAAAATCTAAACGTAAATTGGTAAATATGTATTTTAGGGTGACTTTTCAAAAATGATCAAAAAAAAGAGGGGTATGGCCGTAAAAACGTTTTCCAACCTCTCTAATTATTAAAAGAGAGCCGTAACAGACCTTGGCTTAAAAAAATTCAGAGGTTAAACACAATATCTCAAAGCGTTTAAACGTTAAGATGGAGGAAGGAAGGACGTAATGATCATCCTGTAGTAGGTTTAGATTTCACCGAGAACTTTATAAACTTACATAGGCAGGATATTATCTTGAAATTGATTACAATCATTTTTGCCGATATTAGTCTGATAACATTAGATAAGAAACTTACCCTAACCGAATAACATACTTCTTTTTTAGTAATTAATTGATCTGGATGAAGCCATCCCCTGGCTGGTTTATTCATGAAGTTACCAGACGTACTGCTTCCTGGTTCATGAACAGCACGAGGCATTGTTAAATCTGAAAATACAATTAATATTAAATGAACCATTTTTTGAACAGTTACCCTAAAATACATATTTACCATAGTTTTAAAACAGAAACTAATTCGTTTGGTCAATAATATAATTAAATAATATCTCACTTCCAATTGTTTTTATAATAATATACCTAAGTGTTATTTAAAACATTATTAACTTCAAAATTAGCCAACGATCATACCACGTTGAATACACCAGTTACCGTCAGATCACTGAAGTTAAACAGCGTCGGACGTGGTAAGTACTTGGATGGGTGACCGCTTGGGAACACCACGTATCGTTGGCTCATTTTTCCGGATCAACCCAGGCTGGGTGAGGTCAATGTGGGTAGCTGGTTTGCAAGTTTCCAGCGAATGGAGAGTAAAACTCCCGTCTTGAATGACCAATAGATGNAAAAAAAAAAAAAACCTTCAAAATTACTCAAAAATATGTCCCCAGGAATACTTACAATTTTTATCTTTTCTCGTAAATATATAACCGAGAGCTCGGGTTCAAAAAGTGAATGATTACCCAATGAATTCTTACATTTACTTGTCCTTTTGTTTCACGTCTCTACATTAACCAGTAAAACTTTCAAGTTATTAGATTTTTTAGAAAAATGATATTTGTTCCTGCAGAATGTAGATCATAACGCACATCTGAAGTTAACCTGAGCAGCTGTTTCTGTTCAGATTTAAATTCTTGAGCAATGAATAATAATTATACATTAGAAGGACTAGAAAAGACGATAGGGGAGACATTAGACATAATGACCATGAATTCCAAATTCCTGACAAGGTCTTACCGAACTACAAAGCATTTGTACAAAGCAAAAAATTAAATACTTACATCAGTTATTTTAACAAATAAGAACGCAAAAACACAAAACATAACAATTTAATATAAAAATTAGACTCTTTTACGATAATTAAATAATGAAACATGAATTAATACCAAATTACGAACATCTCAACAACAAAAAAATGATCAGTCCTGAAGTCAGTGATATTTGGAACTCAAAACTCAAGTGAGCAATTCCGTACCCAATGGTAAAAATTTCCGTATTTCTGATGACATTTCCGTACATGCCTTTTTTTTTTTTTTTTTTTTTTTTTTTTTTTTTTTTNCATACGAAATACAGGCGTGGTAGTAAAAACGTCTCCTAACCCCTCTAATTGGGTTAAAATTGGTAACAAAAATTGACCAGACACTCCTCCCCGGTTTCAGAACCCTCAATGTGTCAGAAATGAGGTTAGACTCTACAAAACTAAACAGAGGGAAAAATTCAAAACAACAAACATGAATCGGAACAGCCAATCAGGGGAACAAAAGTAAAGAACAAAATGGCGGATTTGGGAATCAAGAAATACTTGGGTAACAATTGTTCCAAGAAATAATCCATTGTTCCAAGAAATAAAATTCGATTACAGTAGACTTGTAATTAGGCGCTTTGGGCTCAAGTCCCAGTCTCTGGGCACCAGATTCCTTAGCTTTCCATACATTTCGCGTACGGATCAGATTTCTATCCGTATACCGTACCCAGGTCGAAATTTCCGTACAAATACGGATGAATCCGTACGCCGAACATCACTGCCTGAAGTGTTGCCAGACTTACTGTAACTACAATGAGTTCGCGTACTCAGTAATATCGTGACTCGTGACGCTGATAACACGCCTGAAATCTTCTATCTATACAGAGTGAATCAAAAGTTATGCAAAAAAAGAAACCACGTATAGTAGAGCTCAAATAAAGGCCACTTTGATTAATAAACCCTTAAAAGCTTAATAAAAAAAGAATTTCATGACCCCCCTGATAACTCCGTCCTTGATCGTGGAAAAGTGCCAAATACTCACCAAAGAAGCATGATAATAATCGGAGACGTCATGTAAAAAATGAAGTTAATCGTAAAACAGGTAATTCGATTTTTAATAAATATTTTTCGATTTTTAAGTGCCAACTTTGGGTGGCCCTAGCTACCTTGGGGTCTATTTCCGTATAAAGGTTTATAAAGCAAAGTGGACTTCATTTGAGTTCTACTATTTATTGCGACCAAACTTTTGTGAGATACGTCTGACCCTAACGGCTTATGGTCACTTTGAGTCATATATTTTGTAGCTGGGGCCATGCGAGAAAATCGTTTTTCCTCAATATTTTGAGAACCGCCGAGAGATTGGTGGAACCGACCCCGGTTTTGAGAAATATTATTGTTTAAACTTTTCGTAATAGAAATGAACATTAATTTTGATGAATAGGACGTATCGGGAGAAATATAGAGTTAGGTTTTTTTTTTTTTACAAAAATTGCGTTTTAAAGTCTGTGCAATGTTAACATTTCCACAGGTTCAGAAACCTTAAAATAATATTCTATTCGCAACCCAATATATCCATAAGTCGGCCGCCACCTTCGCCCCCCCTGAATTGGAGGAAACAAATAGCATTGAGTATGCCGCACAGTTCGCCCCTATAAAATTGTGACTTTGTGAACAAATTTTAACCATGAACGCAGTCGGTAGACAACAAAGGGAGCACCATTTTCAAATAACTTTAACATAACCCAACTTTTGACCGCCTGACTGCAGTGTCTAGTGAGTAAATTGTAAATGCTCTGCCACACAAAAAACGAGCCCGTTCCAATAGCTCAACAGGCCGTAAAATAATAATAGCCCGTGTGGGGTTCTCCAAATCCTCCATCGGACGCGGCCCTCTGGGAATGGGGGATGTTCACTGGGAAATTTTTCAATGGGCAGTGAGGAAACTCATCGTGAAAAAAAAATTGGCAAACCTATGATGAATGGAGAAGAAGAAAATAGCCTCGGATGGTATTCGTAACGACGTAAACGGGTTCAGAGGACAAAAGCCTGACCCCGCGCCCGGCAGGGGACTTGAGATGTCTCAGGTCGTCATCAAGCGAAATCCTCATAACCTAATGTCTCAAAACACGGCAGCCCAAGAAAGCTCCAAAGCTTTCCTTATACAAGGCATCGAAGGGGATGGAAATTGTCTTTTCCGCGCAGTTAGTTAAATACCCAAGAACAACATACTAAACTAAGATCAGGAGCTGTGAACTATATATTAAGGAGAAACTGGCTAGAGCTAGAAAATTATGTATTGGTAGAAAACCCAGATTTAAGACAACAAAGAAGCTACTGCTACCATATGCGTCAAGATGGAACATACGGNGTGTTGTTGAGTACAGCTCATATTATTCGCACAACACTCTAGCGAAACATAAGAAACACCCAAGGTGCACGGTGTTTTCTTAAAAAATAACCATAACAAAAGTTATGTGTATACAGCAACAATGAAATACGACTCATTTTTTAAAGCTCAATGGGCGTGTTTTTCCGTACAGAAGAATCTTCTCAACTTTTGTTATAGAAATGGTCCATAGAATACTTGGTAAACGTATGTACCTACGTATAATTCTGAATCACCCTGTTGATTTATTAGCTGTTTGTCCATTCTTGCAAAAATCAACAACACTTTCGAAATTTTGACATAAAATCTTCTCAAATTTGAATATATTTGGGTACCTACGATTGGGTGGAATCGACTTCTACTTTGTAGAGAATCAATATTTTACTGAAGATAGGTATTATTTTTTGTACTGTGGAACAATTTTGTATCGAATTTCAGCTTTCTCACTCATCCCGAAGTAGTACTTATCAATTTCAATTGTTCGGTGGTTGTAACCGGGGCCATAAATCGGGGAGAAAATGAAAGAAAAAAAAATATATTTTTTTTATGGAGGGTGGGTCCAATCCCGGAATCATTTTTGTATCCCTTAGTTTCCACAGAAAAATATTGCGGTAAAAAACTTTTTTGGGCGGTAAATAAAGTTAACTTTGGATTTTTTCCATATTACGTACCTACATCCTACATACTAAGACTAGGTTCACATGACCGCGAGGTACCGCGCGGTACGACGAACCGCGCGGCATAAGATCTTTCTAAATAGTGCACATTGTTTACATTAGCGCGCGGTACTAGTTCTACTAACTTGTATCGATGTGTTCATTGGACCCGCGTGGTCATAAGAACATAGCCTTAAACGAATCTGTATGTAAAATTTCAACCCTACGTTTAGCCATAGTAAAGCTACGTCGAGTATATGTCAGCCAGTAGGTGTAGTAACTGTTCTTTGAGTAAGTATAGATTGATAATAAAGAAATTTCAAAATAAAATAATACAACAGTATATTTGATTCAAGGAAAATAACACATCACAGATTTTAGGTAAACAGATTACTATGTAAAAACTGATATTTGGAGCAAGTAGAGTGCCAATCATTCTTTGACAAAACTATGTCCAAAAATCCTAAAAACTCAATTATTAAGTAGTAACTAATATTTTTGAATAACATGTTAATTATAAGTGTTAAAAATATTAACTACATCTATAAATGGGAAGAACGATTGATTTCGTGAGAAAAACCACTACTACTCTGTAAAAGAAAATAATAGTAAGAATTTTTTATCTTTTCCAAGCTGTCTTGAGTAGTACGGAAATAAGAGCAAGGGCACCAGAAGTAAAATCTTAATTGAAACTCGGCCACTGTCAGGACAACATCAGCGAAAGCTCACTTTTCGTTGAAATCTTCATTATCACACCGATATTTAGATGTATAAGTAAGTTTTTTAAATAAATATCTTTTGGCCCACACCCACCCATTTAGATGTATAAGTAAGTTTTTCAATAAATATCTTTTGGCCCACGCCCACCCATTTAGATGTATAAGTAAGTTTTTTTAATAAATATCTTTTGGCCCACGCCCACCCATTTAGATATATAAGTAAGTTTTTCAATAAATATCTTTTGGCCCACGCCCACCCATTTAGATGTATAAGTAAGTTTTTTTAATAAATATCTTTTGGCCCACGCCCACCCATTTAGATGTATAAGTAAGTTTTTTTAATAAATATCTTTTGGCCCACGCCCACCCATTTAGATGTATAAGTAAGTTTTTTTAATAAATATCTTTTGGCCCACGCCCACCCATTTAGATGTATAAGTAAGTTTTTTTAATAAATATCTTTTGGCCCACGCCCACCCATTTAGATGTATAAGTAAGTTTTTTTAATAAATATCTTTTGGCCCACGCCCACCCATTTAGATGTATAAGTAAGTTTTTTTAATAAATATCTTTTGGCCCACGCCCACCCATTTAGATGTATAAGTAAGTTTTTTAATAAATATCTTTTGGCCCACGCCCACCCATTTAGATATATAAGTAAGTTTTTTAATAAATATCTTTTGGCCCACGCCCACCCATTTTTTTGACCCACGAAAAGTTCGGAACCCCCATTTCTATTTTGAAATTAGATTAATCCTCTGGTTTCTCATATTTACATACAACGCTAAACATTTGTCCTCCAAGACGTTCTGCTAGCCATCTATTTTTGATGACTGCCAACTTTAAACTTTCACAAGAAAATGTCGCATTTAAGTTTGTATGTAAACTTCTTCCCATTCCTTCAATGACAATTAAATCAACGTTGGACAATTCTGTAGCCAGGTCACGTGATAGTCGACTGAAAAGAAGTAAGCAAAAACAGTGTTATTTAAATTATTACTTTAAAGTTAAAATTTTGAATAATGGTGATGTCTTAAAGCTATTTTCCCTTATTACAATCCATGATTAACAGTATTAGCTCATGATTTTTCTTTAAGCGTCTCTTTGTTCCACGATAAGTCTCGAATGCGTTATCTCATTTTGATAATACATAGTACGAATATCTATCTATACTGATTCACTGACTCACTGATAATCAACGTAGCTCCACGATGGCTAAACCTAGAGACTTGAAATTTGACACACAGATTCCTTTTAGTATGTAGGTGCGTGATAAAAAAAAGGAAAAAAATCGAGTAAGTAAGGAAAAAAATCGAAAGTTCAAGTGGAAGCAAGTTACCGCCAAAAACGTCGCTTTTTAGCGTATTTTTTTTGCAATTTTTTTCTGGGCAAACTAAAAGAGTTAACGAAAAATGAAAGAGAATGGACCCCTAAAAAAAGTATATAAGGACCACATAAAAAATATAAAAATTGGAATTTTCCGGTTACTCCCCGATGTATGGCCGGTTTTCACCGCCGAAAAATCGGAACTGAAAAGTACCACATCGGGATGAGCGAGAAAGCCGAAATTGAAAACGAAGATGTTCTGCAGTACAAAAAGTAATATCCTTGAGTAAAATATTGAATTATACGGGATACGGGGTATACCCCGTGCTTTGCCACGGATCAATTATAGATTTTTGAATATTTTTTTCGAACCTTTTAAGTTTCTCGCTTTGAGTTGATAAATATATTGTTACCTACAAATTTCATGATATCTGGTCAGCTTGCCGAAAAAAGTGTAACTCAACAACGCGACGGTTAGACATTTTTTGAGTTCTGATATTATTTCTAGAGTCTCAGCTTATGGTTTGGAGACAATCCCGTCAATAGTCATTTGGGCTAAACAATTCGGAAAATAAAAATTATGTAACCCACATAGATACAATATATATTTCAGTTTCAGATATATAGATAAAAGGAATAATAAAATCATTTTTTTTAAAAAAAATATTTAATTTGCCATTTCATTTTTAAATCTTTGAATAACATGTTAATTATAAGTGTTAAAAATATTACCTTTAAAATAAATAAAAACGAAAATTATTATTTTAGCCAAATTTTGAACACAAAACATTTTAACCTACAAAAAAAAAAAAAGAAAATTGAAAATTTTCTCCAATAATTTTCTAACTAAGAAGTATAATAATGTCTGAGTATACAAAATATGAATATAATTTCAAAGAAACAGGAACTCGTTCGATTTGATTCAAAAATGGATTTCATTGAAAGTGATGGTCACAGAATAAAAAAAATTATCAAAATCTCTATCACAAATGGAATTGAAAACCAAAAAAAGGCATGAACGACGCGCCGGGATGGCTGCATATGTCACTTTGCTTTGTTTTGTAAGGCAAATTGTTTGCGTTAAAATTAAAAAAATAAATAAAAACAAAACACCAAAAACACTATTTATAATTATTTATACAGTCCACTTTCATCTTTAGACTCGACTAGACATAAAAGTTAACATTTCATCTTTACCTTAAATCTAAACAAGGTCCCGCTTGAGCAGATTCCATAGCAACCAGAGTTCCATTTTGCAGTGCATTGGATATGATAGGACAAATGGTACCCGCTTGTCTTAACAATACTACTAATTCGGAATGTGTAACGTCATTTAGAGCGGGAGCAGAGTTGGAACATAATATCACCTGAAAATGGAAAAGAAATTTAATTAAATCTACCCTTACAAAAGCTATTCAATACACTAATAGTCTAAATCAGTATTTCTCAATACCGAAATATTAAATATGTCCTGTCATGAAAAGTAACATTGTTTCCAACTCTTATAATTCGTGTTAAGGCCATTTAATGATCCACCCCTTAATATATTAAATTTATATTGAGAGAAATGATACCCAAACCAAACATGTTAAAATTGTTACTTATCTTGCCTTTGAGATGCTGCTTTTTGGTTTGGGTCATCAGTTGTTCTGTAGCTCTCAATTTGAAACTATCAAATTAGTGAATAATTCTTTATTAAATTATTATTACAACTAGTAATAATAATTGTGAGTTTTTGCATAAATTACGTCGACTAATATATTGTGAACATTTATTATTTAACCACAACTAGTGGAAAAATACCGTCACAACTAGTGAAATAACATTTCAATCTATATTAATTATAATTGTGATTTACTGTGTATATTATTATTAATTATTGATTCTTACTGATCCCATTACTTTATCTACTCCACTCCCCATCAGTAGGGGTCCTCATCTTTAGCTATTTTATAATTTAAAAAACTCAAACATCAACCTCAGGTAAGCCAAGAACAATATTACCCTTCGCTCTGTTTTCGACATTCCGAACCACCCCTACTATACAATCCGCTCCTAATAAAATAATTGTCCGTCTAGGACATCTTGGTGGTCTACACCAAGAGTGCCGAAACAATTTGAACTACAATATTATTTTTTTCCTTTCATTTCTTGAAAACTGTCAAAATCCGGAAAACGTATCCTAAATTTAAGCATTAAACACTACTCTAAGTTGTAGTTCATCAGAAAGTAAGAAATAGAATTTAGTCTTTTAAAAGCATCGTTAATCTTAAGCAAATCCAATATAGTCGTACAACTAATAACTTACTTTGGTCCCCCTTCTTAACAAATCTCTTGCAAAGGGCAGAATACCAAGCACTATATCAATGCCACTATTATCTACAAATATAGCCGCTTTCTCATGTGGTGTGGATTTCAATCTCTCGAGCCATTGGTCCAAACAATCTGTGAGCCATGGTCTTTCTAAAAAGAAAATTTCCAAAATTATAAAACAAAGGAGTGGCACAAGATTGGGGAAAAAAGGTTTCCTCCAAAAACTACATCATGTTGTTGTTTTTAACGTTCATACAGCATGAGCAGCCAGCATACATAGAGGACAACGATCAGATACTTCAGGGTTTAGCAAGGATTTATATACCAACTCCTTGAAAAAGTATATGGAGCAGCACGGCTGGGATGAACAGCTCCAACGGAGGAAAAACAAAGTGGGTTGTCGTCAGAACGGTGTTGATGGTCTTTGGCCGTGCCCGAGGGCACGAGTAGCCCCGGTGCAAAGAACCAATCATCGTGAGGGCCAAAAAAAAAACTACATCATTAGAATTATTTAAGTTTATAAATTGGTTCTCCGAAATACTAAAAAAACAATAGAAGGCAAATTTGTTACAAGGGTGTTATTTATATCTATCGATTTTGTTAAGCAACAGAGCAGAATTTAAGGTAAAAGAAGAAGTTTCATGTTAGGGATAATTTTATTCATTGAAATTTTATAAAATAGCTCGGGGTGTACAGAATCTAGAAATCTGAAATTATGAGAGCTAATAGAACCCATTAAAGGGACACATATTCTATTGGTATTGATGTACCAACCTGGTATTTTTTCTCTCGCCTGACTAAATTGAAATTCTTTATTATTTTCAAACATGGCAGCCACTTCTTTAGCTCCCCAATCAAACATATTTCCAGCTAATACAGAAAATATTAACTCTACGTTTCTTTCATCTTCAGTTAACGCATCCAGTTCGCTCAAACGAACAGCAAATCCTAGCAATGCAGACTCATTCTCAATTTGTTTTTGCTGAAAAAAAAAAAAAAAATAATAGTNGAAAAAAAAAAAAAAAATAGATAATAGCTTTGATAATTGAGAAAATTCAGAACTATGGAAAAATCTTTGTAGCCTTTTTTATTATAATGATTTTTTGTAAGGGATTTCTTTTATGGGTTAAAATTAAATCTGATGGAATTATTTTAACGACCAGAAACTATTTGCGATTTGTATAATCTCATCAAAAATACCTATATAAATACAACACAGAAATGACTTCACATATTTAATGTAAAATTTTGAAGAGTACATTGTTCGAAGTGTAACGCCACCACTGCCCATAATAATATCACGCCACTCTGTCCGTTTATTTTCCTATTAACTCAATCAGCACTTTGCTGAATACCGAACCGAGTGAGTTGCAGCAGTGCACATTGACGACCAGTTAGTCAGTTTTTAGATTTAGAAGTATCAAGACTATTTATATTTAGAAAGAAGATAATATTTTAATATTATTATTTTACCATCAATAAAGAAACTTAGTGATTTATATTATTATTATTTCCAAACCTTCGTCTTAATTAATTCTTCCATCTAAATATTACTCCGTCGAAAGACGTTAAATAAAGTGGACGGAACTCCAAGGATTTACCCTTGGAGTTGCTGGCGTTTTATCGTGGAGGTATCCGTCACAACCAGGCTCAAGAAAGACGTTACGATAAACGTGGAAACTCCCAGGATTTACACTTGGAGTAGCCACAATTCTATCGTAGAAGTACCCGTCACAGAAGAGACCAGCTTTCTTCATTCTTTCGAAATCTTCAGGAATGTACTTTAGTGGAAACTTTATTTCATTGTTCAGTCATGTCTGGAAGTATTCCTAAACCTCAACTCAGACGGTTATTGCAAAGTTCAATCAAAACTACTTTAATGCAATTGGGTGTGGTTGCTGCTGCTACAGCTCTCGGCTGGAAATTCTTGGTTATGGATCCTCACAAGAGAGCTATTACTGAGTTCTATAAAACACATGATGCAGATTTTTTTTTCGAAAGAATGAAAAAAGCTACTAGAATACCTATGTTTGTGAGAAAAAGAAAAAAAATATAAATTCTTTGTCAACTACAAATAATAAGGCGAGTCACGAGCGCTTTCGTCTGTTACGAAAGCGCGATACAAACATCCTAAATACCATTTCTAAACCAGAAAAAAAAATTGAAAGGACATTTGGATTGAGGCATAATGTATTGTAAAAAGTAACAATTTCCTTTAAATTGAATTTTTAGCTTTCGTCTGTCATCTGTCCAAATCCGTAAAGATGATCCCAAAAACCAATCAGTTAATTCTAAAAAGATTATGAATGGTCATACCATGTGTCATAAAAATAGAGGTTCGAGAGTAATCGTGGAACGAAATGGCGTTTAAAGAAAATCGTGCCGTTAAAAGTAGATCTGACTTTGATTAAGAATAACACGAATAGGTAAAAGATTTGTTAATAAAAAATTCACTTACTTCCAAGTATGGATCGGGAAAATCAAATTCCTTTAAGTAGTGTTCAATTGTGTCCAATAAACTTCGAACAGTTAGGCTTCCATAGGCACTAAAAATACAGATCAATTTCAAAGAGCACACGAAATTCAAATTAGTAGAATTTTAATAGAAAATAAAAAAGGGCGCTAATAGGTAAAGGCAACTACTTGATTTAGGTGGAATACAAATTCGACCAATATTTTTTAAAAAAAATCATCACAGTAGATGTGTTTTTCAAAGGATTATACAAGCAACACAAATATTTAAAATTTCCACAGAAAAATATCTGATTGGTATTACAATCTGTAGCGATCAAAATTGATGCCAAGTTTACTCGTAACCAGGGGAATTGACTTGTGCCTGCGGTGTCATTCTTCGCTATGCAAATCCGTAGCGATCAAAATTGATGCCAAGTTTACTCGTAACCAGGGGAATTGACTTGTGCCTGCGGTGTCATTCTTCACTATGCAACCTCTAAAAAAATTTAAACGTACTTTACGTTAAGCATCAATATCGTGAGAGGAGATTAGTTTTATTTCACTTCCGAAATTGATGCCTCCGGAACAGACTAGCAATATCAGCCGATCATCCCCATCATGTATTCGATGGCAGTCTAGGATCTGCTTAGAGAAAGGTTTGCATACTTACAAAGGATGTTGTTTCAGATGGTGCAAGCGACTCACATATTTCTCTTTAAACATTCTTGCTCTCTCTTCACTTGAGTCGCTGTGAGCCTGCGATGCTATGGCTCGTTCAGCAAATTTGTTAACACTTTCTTCAAAACAATTCAACCAGTATTCTCTAAAAATAAAAATACAAAAATATTTGTTAACACTTTCTTCAAAA
>JAAEEI010000044.1:6704-26963 GCA_012654025.1 Pachypsylla venusta
TGTTTAAATTGCCATTTTGTCATTCAATGCTACATGTCTTACGTTAAAATCTCCGACAAAGCTATGAATATTATGTTTAAATTGCCATTATGTCATTCAATGCTACATGTCTTACGTTAAAGTTTCCGACAATGCTATGAATATTATGTTTAAATTGCCATTATGTCAGTCAGTGCTACATGTCTTACGTTAAAGTCTTCGTCAATGCTGCGAATATTGTGTTTAAATTGCCATTATGTCAGTCAATGCTACATGTCTTACGTTAAAGTCTCCGTCAATGCTACGAATATTGTGTTTAAATTGCCATTATGTCATTCAATGCTACATGTCTTACGTTAAAGTCTTCGTCAATGCTACGAATATTGTGTTTAAATTGCCATTATGTCATTCAATGCTACATGTCTTACGTTAAAGTCTCCGAGAATGCTACGAATATTTTGTTTAAATTGCCATTATGTCATTCAATGTAATGCTACATGTCTTACGTTAAAGTCTTCGTCAATGCTACGAATATGTTTAAATTGCCATTATGTCAGTCAATGCTACATGTCTTACGTTAAAGTCTTCGTCAATGCTGCAAATATTGTGTTTGATTTGCCATTATGTCAGTCAATGCTACATTTCGTAGGTTAAAGTCTACGCCAAACTTGAACTGGTCAAATTGGCCGCTGAAAATATTAAACCGGTTTACATTCTATACAGGGTGTGTTTTTTTTTTTTACATTAAGGAGATCAAAATAAGGATTTTTCCTCTGAGCATATGTCTTCTTAAAATTAAGTATTCTACTGCTTTGAGTCATTCGTGTGTACAGGGTGGCCGGCAAATCAATGATCACTTGATTTTTCTCGGAACCAGTTTGAATTTAAAAAAAAACGTATTTTTTTTTTTTTAATTTCAAACTGGAATTTAAATTCAATGAGCTCCGATGATGTTCTCAGGAGAGGACGAAACTAGTTAGCTCTTTAACATCTTTAATATTTTTCAGTCAAGTGAAGATATAGTAATTCATTATGGTTTTTATGGTTTAGAGAGAGAGACAAAGAGAGAGAGAGAGAGAGAGAGAGAGAGACAAATACCTTCATTATGGTTTTACTTGACATAGTATCCCAATTTAACCAACTTAAAAACGTATTTTTTTTATTTTAGTTGCCATTCTTCTTCCATATTCAAATATGGAAGGATATCATAAAATTTTCATACTTTTAACTAGTCTCTTTCTTTTATTCTGATTTAGAATTGTACAGGGATGATTCCAAAGGTTTGTTGTTGAAAATAATGAACCAAAAAAACCGGACATCCTGTACATGGGGCAAATAGGAGAACTCCAGAGGCACATATTGTGATGGAATTAAATAACAAAATTATTATACACTACGATCTCTCTCTCTCTCCCTCCCTCTCTCTCTCTCTCTCTCTCTCTCTCAAATTCAAAGCACGAATATGAATGCAGGAAAAAATGAAAGGAAATTCTCGAAAAATAAGAACAGGAAAAAGGAAAAATAATTCTAGCTGAGGAAAGAGAAAAAGATATCCTTTTTTGTGTGTGGAAGGAAAATTCCATCCGCTGTGGAATGAGGATTCTATTTAAAGAAAATGAAAAGAATTATATTTAGTGTGAATGAAATGAAAAGAGTTGTATTTAGTGTGAATGAAATGAAAAGAATTGTATTTAGTGTGAATGAAATGAAAAGAATTCTATTTAGTGTGAATGAAATGAAAAGAATTCTATTTAGTGCGAATGAAATGAAAAGAATTCTATTTGGTGTGAATGAAATGAAAAGAATTGTATTTAGTGTGAATGAAATGAAAAGAACTGTATTTAGTGTGAATGAAATGAAAAGAACTGTATTTAGTGTGAATGAAATGAAAAGAATTGTATTTAGTGTGAATGAAATGAAAAGAACTGTATTTAGTGTGAATGAAATGAAAAGAATTGTATTTAGTGTTAATGAAATGAAAAGAATTGTATTTGGTGTGAATGAAATGAAAAGAATTGTATTTAGTGTGAATGAAATGAAAAGAATTGTATTTGGTGTGAATGAAATGAAAAATGAAAAGAATTCTATTTAGTGTGAATGAAATGAAAAGAATTCTAATTCACGTTGAATACACTAGTATACGTTAGATCACTGAAGTTAAGCAACGTCCAGCGAGATTGTACCTTGTGGGTGTCCACGTGGGTTTGCACCCTCGTGATGCTGACTATTTTTCCGGCCTCAACCCAGGCTGCGTAAGTCCAATGTGGGTAGCTGGTTTGCAAGTTTCCAGCGAATGGAGAGTAAAACCCTCGTCTTGAATGACCAATAGATGTCAAAGAGACGTTAAACCAAATATAAGAAGGAAAAAAAAACATATAAATTTTCACGACAGTTTCAGAAATGAAATAGAAAATGGTGTTTCCAATGGAGAAACTGAATTTGGGGTTGAAAATTTGAAACTTATAGCAAACACATTGGCTTTCTGTGAATTCACAAAATAATTCTTTGCCAAAATCCGTGGCGAATGCTTTTTGTTGCATTTTAAAAATTCAAACCCGTTCTCGAGATATTTGAGTGAGCTTCAAATTCGCAAACACCCTGTATATAACATACACCCGAGGTACTCATTAGAGAACGATTAGGATCCGATTATGTTTACGATAAACAAAAGAAAAGGTTATTGGCGTTACCCATAAGAATATGTGGTGCATGGGTGTAGGGAGGAGTACAATGTGACGCTGCGGGGGAAAGGTTTCCCAGTGACTCTGGCGCCAAAGGTAATAAAATTGAAACCGGAAGCTGAAAGTTATAAAAAAAATAAAACTAACCAACGAAAAAAAAAAAAAATTGTTTGCATGTTACCCCTATTGGTAATTATGTACCTAGATTGTTCGCGAATAACCCCACTCGATTTTTTAACCCGTGAATGGTCCCGTTCTGCCACAGAACGCAAACGGTCCACTATAGACACTTTTTCTCACACATGGTTTTCCTATCTTTTCGAAGACTGCCTCAGGCAACTAAAATGCAATGTAGGTCGGCAATTTTTTGTGAGCACAAAGTAAATCATATTGTGAACAGCTACTGAGAGATCCGACAAGTTGGAGCCAATAATTACCAAGTTATTCCGTTTTTGTCCGACAGTGTGAGAAAAATTCCCTATAGAAGACCACTCACGGGTTAATGGAAAATGTCGAAAATTGAGCAAATTAGTTTTCAGCCATCCTAATTAGCTCATTAAACGTCTCCATGCCAGAGTCTACATCACCCTTGTCTTGCACCAAACAGTTACCTACCAGTTTTGATTCCTGATGGGGTCGAAAATTTGAAAAAAGTTTTTTTTCGGTATTTTTCTATACTTGGTCTCCTCAGGACAATTTAGCCTCCTGAGGATAATTGAGTAGCTATGGTAATAGCGACAAGTGGTAACATTATAACTGTTTTCCCGTGCTTCGCTACGGTTACAAAATTCAACAACAATTTCGAGAACGCGAAACTAAATCTTCTCAGTTTTAGATTTTTGGTGGAACCGACTTCCGTTAACTTGTAGAGAAATTTCTATTTTAATGTAACACGATCATGAAAAAATATGCATGTAGCATATTTTTATTTTTTCATGATTTCGTTACAATAGAAATTTCTCTTCGAATACAGAAGTTAACGGGAAAAGTGATAATATACCGTTGAAACCTTATTAACATTTCAGGATATTTTTTTCGTTTTTGACCAAAAAAATTAATGTTGAGCAAGCATGGGAGAGTCCCGTTGCTTTTTTCGAAGTTTACAAAAATATCAAAAAAATAAATAAATAATCAAGTTAGCTCAAAAACGAGGTACTAACTCAAAGTTTCTGTTCATAAAAGTAATTTTATCTGAACAGAAATTTTCCATGCGTTCCAAAAATATCTTCAAATTTTCAGAAAAAGTATGTCCAAGAAAGTTATGGACATATTTGTGACGTCAGGCGTACACGTGTAAAAAAAAAGAAAGAAGAAAAATGCGAATAACTCAAAAACAAAGCTTTTATTAAAAAGTTGAAGGGAGCATTTTTAGTAGATATTGACATCTAGAATCAGCATATCAATTATTGTCCTCCTTAACTGGGACACCCTGTATATAAAGATTTACTTACGCATGAACCAATGGCTGAATCTCAAGATATTCTCTATGAGGACCACAACACGTGTTTTGCCATGGAAATTTTTAACCCATTACACATACACAATACTTTCCTTTTTATAAGGATAAGAAAAGTAAATTTATATTCTCTGAAAATGCTCTAACCCCACCAAACCTATCTTGTTATTTTGGGAAGAATCAAACCGCCCAATAAATTTCCACCACCCGCTCCGACTGATTATAATTTTTCTCCTCACAAAGATGAAAATAACTCGGAAAGAATTCTGACTCCAAAAAATTTCCTTTTTTTTTTTGTTTTTCCCCCAAATTAATTTATTTTTCTTTATTTGTTTTGCCATTTCACAAAAGTCACCTAACTGAATTTTAGTTTGTGTCGTCAAATTATGTGAAGGCGTAAAGAAAAGAAAAAGGTGTAAATGTGTGTACAGGATCTAACAAAAAGTAGACCTTTTTCCTTTGAAAATAAAATCAAAAAATAATTCGTTAAATTGGGATACTATGTCAAGTAAAACCAGAGACGTAGCGAGGGTGGAAACTGTGGGGGGTAAAATGTATGAAAATGCCGACTCACCACTGCAATTTGCCGACTGCATAAATTCATATAGGAATGAAATTAGTAAAATCTTTGTAGGTATGAATTCTCACTGAACTTTATTGTGAAATTGGGGGTCATCCCCCCGCCCCCTCCGGAGATGAAAATGAAATGAAGATTTAATAGTTCTCATTTTAGTGGTATTTTTTAATTTTTTTATTCTGAATTTTCTCTTCCTATAAAAGTATAGTAATCTTGCAGAAAATTTGGAAATATTTTGGCCTAAAAAAACGTTTGACGGGAACCCAAAACCCAAAATAGTGATCATATATGTCATTTCCTTCCTATTGCTTTTGGGCCATATTTTCTTTTTGAAGTTTGGAAATATTTGGAGCCATGGGATCCAAAAAACCGATATGTCCGACGTTCCACGTATGGCGTCGTACGTGCGGAATCGTGTGCAGAGCTCTGGGAGCCAAACCGCTGGTCTGATCAATGGTAATTTTCCTTTTTCTCGATATCGCAGGGCCCCAAACAGTTTTTTTGGGGACCAAATCTCTAAAATCCAAACCACATAAACAATTATGATTAAATTTGGTATACACAGTCACTTGCGTAATTTATTGGATATTTTTTGCTATTTTATAGAAATTTTGGTTTTGGGGCACTGGCAAGGGTCCACAAATGTAAAAATACAAAAGTCGTCTCATTTTGACATGCATATATCATTGAGATTGTTCTGATCGTGTGGTTTAGAAAATATTTTTTTTTTTTTTTTAATTTGGCTTAACGTCTTTTCAACATCTATTGGTTATTCAAGACGGGGGTTTTACCCTCCATTCGCTGGAAACTTGCAAACCAGCAACCCACATTGACCTCACCCAGCCTGGGTTGGGCCGGAAAAATGAGCCAACGATACGTGGTGTTCCCAAGCGGTCACCTATATGGTACAACCTCGTTGGACGTTACTTAACTTCAGTGATTTAACGGGAACTTGTGTATTCAACGTGTCATAGACGCTGGCTAAAAAAATAGTGGTCTTAATTTATTTATTTTCAAATACCTAATTTTATACTTGATAGATTGCTGCATAACGTTTCCTGAAATGTTGCCTTTTTTTTTATCACCTGAACAGCTTAATGTTTTACGTCACCAAGATGATGCCTTTATTGAAAATCTACTTGAAATGAAAGACTAAGTTTGCATACAAATGAATGCAAAAGGAGAATTTATTTTCTGAAAAATGAGAGAAAGACTTAAGGAAGTGGGTATACTTCCTTAACCGAAAATGAAAGAATAAAGAAGAAAAAGAGTAGGATGTTTGTGTAGAAGAAGACGTAACAATAAAAATAGAGGAATTTTTCGAAGAAGAACGAAAATAATAAGATTAATAATAGATGGAGGCCAAGAAAAGGATTTATATAAGTTGGAAAGCAAACGTGAATGGAAAGCTGTCGAAGAAGAATAGAAGTAAGATGATTTAGGAGAAAAAGACCAGACAATCAAAATAGAAGATTTTTTTTCAAAGAAAGAGAAAGAAAATAATAAGATTATAAATGGAGAATTGAGAAATAGATGGAAACAAAGAGAAGGATTTAAATAAGTTGGAAACCAAACGAGAATAGAAAACAGAAGAAGAAGAGTAAGACGATGGCAGACGAGAAGACGAAACAATTAAAACAGAGGAATTTTTCAGAGAAGAACGAAAATAATAAGATTAATAAAAAAATGATTAATTAAGAAAGTGATAGAGACATAACAAGAATAGAAAGCGTAAGAAAATGGAAGGAGACGAAACTATTAAAACAGAGGAATTTTTCAAAGAAGAACAAAAATAATAAGATTAATAAATGACTAATTAAGAAAGTGATAGAGACACAACAAGAATAGAAAGCGGAAGGAAGAAGAGTAAGAAGATGGAAGAGGAGGAGACGAAACTATTAAAACAGAGGAATTTATCAAAGAAGAACGAAAATAATAAGATTAATAAATGACTAATTAAGAAAGTGATAGAGACATAACAAGAATAGCAAGAGGAAGAGTAAGAAGATGGAAGAGGAGACGAGATGACGAAACAAATAAAACGGAGGAATTTTTCAAAGCAGAACGAAAATAATAAGATATACGGAAGCGAGAATAGGAAGCGGACGAAGACAAGGAAGATGAGGGAGGAGAAGGAAATACAATTGATATAGAGGTAAACCAACAAAAATAACAAGATTAATAAATAACTGATAAATTATAGAAAGAAATAAAGAAGAAAAAAAAAGACGAAATAAAAATAATAAGCTTGAAAATGATTAATTAAAAAATAGACAAAGAGAAGGATTTAAATAAGTTGGAAACCAAGTGAGAATAAAAAGCAGACAAAGAAAGAGATCAGGATGAAAGGGAAGAAGAAAACAATTCAAATAACATAACATGAACGAAAATAATAAAATAGAAAGCAGACAAAGAAAGAGATCAGGATGAACGGGAAGAAGAAAACAATTCAAATAACATAACATGAACGAAAATAATAAAATAGAAAGCAGACAAAGAAAGAGAACAGGATGAAAGGGAAGAAGAAAACAATTCAAATAACATAACATGAACGAAAATAATAAAATAGAAAGCAGACAAAGAAAGAGATCAAATTGAAAGGGAAGAAGAAAACAATTCAAATAACATAACATGAACGAAAATAATAAAATAGAAAGCAGACAAAGAAAGAGATCAGGATGAAAGGGAAGAAGAAAACAATTCAAATAGCATAACATGAACGAAAATAATAAGATTAATAAATGACTAATGAATTATAGAAAGAAATAAAGAAGAAAAAAAAAGACGAACTAAAAATAATAAGCTTGAAAATGATTAATTAAAAAATAGACAAAGAGAAGTTTTTAAATAAGTTGAAAACCAAGTGAGAATAAAAAGCAGACAAAGAAAGAGATCAGGATGAAAGGGAAGAAGAAAACAATTCAAATAACATAATATGAACGAAAATAATAAAATAGAAAGCAGACAAAGAAAGAGATCAGGATGAAAGGGAAGAAGAAAACAATTCAAATAACATAACATGAACGAAAATAATAAGATTAATATATAACTAATGAATTATAGAAAGAAATAAAGAAGAAGAAAAAAAAGACGAACTAAAAATAATAAGCTTGAAAATGATTAATTAAAAAATAGACAAAAAGAAGTATTTAAATAAGTTGAAAACCAAGTGAGAATAAAAAGCAGACAAAGAAAGAGATCAGGATGAAAGGGAAGAAGAAAACAATTCAAATAACATAACATGAACGAAAATAATAAAATAGAAAGCAGACAAAGAAAGAGATCAGGATGAAAGGGAAGAAGAAAACAATTCAAATAACATAACAAGAACGAAAATAATAAAATAGAAAGCGGACAAAGAAAGAGATCAGGATGAAAGGGAAGAAGAAAACAATTCAAATAACATAACATGAACGAAAATAATAAGATTAATAAATAACTGATGAATTATATTAGAAAGAACTAAAGAAAAAATAAGAAGATTAATAAATGATGAATTGAGAAAGAGATGGGAGACTAATTAGAAGAATTGAAATAAGTTGCAAAGAAACAAACTCTAGATTCAAGGGCGTAGCCAGCATCTGGCCTAGGGGGGGGGGCAGGTGAGATATTCATGTCGGGAGGGAGGGGGTGGGGGTCGATAAAGTAAATCGTTACTTATTTAATAATAAACCCCCAGGGGTAACTGATGATTAAGTTATTGGGGTGGGAGGGCGACACCGGGGCCCGAGCAAGTGGTTGATGCTCCCTGGATAGTTACAAGTATCAGTAACATCCCAGGAAGTAGTGTGGTAACATTTTAATACCACATGAACATCAACTGCGATCTCCCAATGGAGAAAAAAGGATTTTTATTCGGACCTCTGAAAAACGCTATCTCCTGGGGGCACTAAGGCACCTCTGGAGCCACCGCTAGAAGTGACAGCATGCGAGCCGGTAGTGATCGCAGAGAGACAAGAAGAATGCGGCAGACTGCGGCCGCGATACCCGAAAACAATCAAAATGCCGACGCAAATGATAACAGTCCAAACGATACGACAAGGTTGCCACAGTTACATTTGATTGTATTAGGGACAAAATGTGGCATTTATCGTATTTCGGTACTTGATGACTTTTTTGCTTCCAAAAATCATTTTATCTAGTGTAAATTTAAGTTGCCCCTTCCGTGCTGCATACTCTTGGGAATTTCTAGGGGGGGGCAGCTGCCCCCCCCTTCCTACGCCCATGTCTAGATTCATAACCATCAAAACAGGGACTATTTTTTTTTCACTTTCTCTGTTTTTTCAAGTTTTTACTCCCTCTGCTTCTTCTTCTAAGGGAGCAACCAAATGAGAAAGAAAGTAAAAGTTTGTAGACCTGCAGAAGAAATTCTAGAACAGGAAAAAAAAAATCCATTTGGAAAATGAAGAAACCCAATTAAAATATAGGAGTATCTTTTTAATTGGGAATTCAAGGAAAACGAGGAAAAAAAACAGTCAAGTAAAATAATCAGATTAATAATGCATGAAAAAGCAATGAAAGATTCAAAGAGTGTAGACGCGAGGAATAGTTGGAATTGAAAAAAAGGGAGAGAGATAGGGAGGGAGGGGGAGAGAGAGAGGGGTTAGAGAGAGAGGTATGGAAGGAGAGAGATGGGGAGGGAGGGGGAGAGAGAGGCTTCTCCACACAGGAGACATTATAACGACACTACTTCGTCCATTGTTAGAGACGTTTTTGACTCCTTGAAACAATGAAAGAAAACATTTCAAAGGTTATTTGTTGCATGAGTACATCTTGGTTCCTGCAAAGAGAACTGGATTTTCTCTCCGGTTGTCATTTTGGTTCTAGCATCAATTTTTGAAAAAAAAAAAAAACTATATTTTTCAATTTTTGAAAAAAAAACTATATTTTTCAATTTTTTAAAAAAAACTATATTTTTCAATTTTTGAAGAAAAAAACTATATTTTTCAATTTTTGAAAAAAAACTATATTTTTCAATTTTTGAAAAAAAACTATATTTTTCAATTTTTGAAAAAAAAAACTATATTTTTCAATTTTTGAAACAAAAACTATATTTTTCAATTTTTGAAGAAAAAAACTATATTTTTCAATTTTTGAAAAAAAAACTAATTTTTTTAATTTTTGAAAAAAAAAAACTATATTTTTCAATTTTTGCTTACTTGAACAGAAATTTTCTGTTTAAAAAACTTGGTTCAGGTTAAGGTCGCGTGGTTTGAACTAACTAAATGATTTTTTTTTTTTTTTTTTTTTAGGAATGTGGTAACTGTGGCATGTAGCATTGACTTCGTTGTGAATTGTGAACTTGTTTAGGAGTGTGGTAACTGTGGCATGTAACATTGACTACGTTGTGAGTTGAGAACTTGGTTATTCCTTGTTTAGCAATGTAGTAACTTTGGCATGTAGCATTGACTTCGTTGTGAATTGTGAACTTGTTTAAGAGTGTGGTAACTGTGGCATGTAGCATTGACTACGTTGTGAGTTGTGAACTTGGTTATTCCTTGTTTAGCAATGTGGTAACTGTGGCATGTAGCATTGACTTCGTTGTGAATTGTGAACTTGTTTAGGAGTATGGTAACTGTGGCATGTAGCATTGACTACGTTGTGAGTTGTGAACTTGGTTATTCCTTGTTTAGCAATGTAGTAACTTTGGCATGTAGCATTAACTCCGTTGTGAATTGTGAAATTGGTTGTTTCTTGTTTAGGAGTGTGGTAACTGTGGCATGTAGCATTGACTACGTTGTGAGTTGTGAACTTGGTTATTCCTTGTTTAGCAATGTAGTAATTTTGGCATGTAGCATAAAATTCGTTGTGAATTGTGAAATTGGTTGTTTCTTGTTTAGGAGTGTGGTAAGTGTGGCATGTAGCATTGACTACGTTGGGAGTTGTGAACTTGGTTATTCCTTGTTTAGCAATGTAGTAACTTTGGTATGTAGCATTAACTTCGTTGTGAAAAAAAAACTATATTTTTCAATTTTTGAAAAAAAAACTATATTTTTCAATTTTTGAAAAAAAACTAAATTTTCAATTTTTGAAAAAAAAAACTATATTTTTCAATTTTTGAGAAAAGAAACTATATTTTTCAATTTTTGAAAAAAAAAACTATATTTTTCAATTTTTGAAAAAAAAACTATATTTTTCAATTTTTGTTTACTTGAACAGAAATTTTCTGTTTAAAAAACTTGGTTCAGGTTAAGGTTGCGTGGTTTGAACTAACTAAATGATTTTTTTTTTTAGAAATGTGGTAACTGTGGCATGTAGCATTGACTTCATTGTGAATTGTGAACTTGTTTAGGAGTGTGGTAACTGTGGCATGTAGCATTGACTACGTTGTGAGTTGTGAACTTGAACTTGGTTATTCCTTGTTTAGCAATGTAGTAATTTTGGCATGTAGCATTAACTTCGTTGTGAATTGTGAAATTGGTTGTTTCCTGTTTAGGAGTGTGGTAAGTGTGGCATGTAGCATTGACTACGTTGTGAGTTGTGAACTTGGTTATTCCTTGTTTAGCAATGTAGTAATTTTGGCATGTAGCATTAACTTCGTTGTGAATTGTGAACTTGTTTAGGAGTGTGGTAACTGTGGCATGTAGCATTGACTTCGTTGTCGATTGTGAACTTGTTTAGGAGTGTGGTAACTGTGGCATGTAGCATTGACTTCGTTGTGAATTGTGAACTTGTTTAGGAGTGTGGTATCTGTGGCATGTAGCATTGACTTCGTTGTGAATTGTGAACTTGTTTAGGAGTGTGGTAACTGTGGCATGTAGCATTGACTTCGTTGTGAATTGTGAACTTGTTTAGGAGTGTGGTAAGTGTGGCATGTAGCATTGACTTCGTTGTGAATTGTGAACTTGTTTAGGAGTGTGGTAACTGTGGCATGTAGCATTAACTTCGTTGTGAATTGTGAAATTGGTTGTTTCTTGTTTAGGAGTGTGGTAAGTGTGGCATGTAGCATTGACTATGTTGTGAGTTGTGAAATTTAGGAGTGTGGTAAGTGTGGCATGTAGCATTGACTTCGTTGTGAGTTGTAAACTTGGTTGTATGATTTACCATGGTGTTATGTCCACTCACTACTGATTTAAAATTAATATTCAGATAAGAATATTGCTATCCTCCTTTTGCCGTGTATATGTGTTCAAATATTCCCCTGCAAATGCCGAAATAACAATTTTTTTTAAAAAAAATTAATATCTGCGACCTTTTTAATCCTTCGGAAATTCATAAAATCCATTTTCCGTCTGAACTTTGAAAATTCTGTAAACTTAACCTGTTGTAATTATTATTTTTAATCAATATTATTTCTTAACCCAGGAATTGCCAACATGTTGATTACAACCTATCGGTTGAAATCTCAGAAATTCATAAATTCACATTAACTCATTTGATTCCACCTCCTATTATGAGGTCGTCCCAAAACCATGATTTTTTCATCCACGGAACCAGAAACATTTGTTAACTTTTAAATAAATTAAAACAAAACACTATTTATAATTATTTATGAAGAAACTAGTTTCGAATCATTCGATTCATCAGTCTACACTGAAAAAAAGAATCCTTTGAAAACACAGCAATTGCTTAATTTTTTAAGGAGAATCCACTTTTGTTTTTGTTCCAAGGAATGCAACAACTGTGCTTAAGGAGTCTCACTCCATACATGCTTTCCTTATATTTTATAGCGGCTGCGACTTAATTTACAAGATTGTTTTGCATTATCTGTACATAGATTTTTAAGGAGTTAAGTATTGATAAGCATCTTGATCGCTACTTATTTACTACATACTTTTGCATTGATTTTATAAGAATCACTCCTTTTTTTCAACCCCCTCTTCCCCTTAAAAGCCACCCTATTGCTTCCTATGTACTCAACTATAGTCGAGTCTAAAGATGGAAGTTGACTTCAACAAAGAGTCAACTTCCATCTTTAGACTCGACTAGACTGATGATGAATCGAATGATTCGAAACTAGTTTCTTCATAAATAATTATAAATAGTGTTTTTGGTAAGTGTTTTGTTTTAATTTATTTAAAAGTTAATAGTTTTTAACGCTTATTATAAATATGTTATTCAAAGATCTAAACATGTGTCACCAATGGAACATGCGGTCTCATATGTATAAAAAAAAACATTTAGCGTTATCCAGGACACACCACGTTAAGGCGAACTGACATCATACCCCTATTTGGTATTTATAGGTATACAGAGTTGGCCTTTATCCAATCGTGTCCAAATGTTTCAAGTCAGGGCTGGATTAATCTTCCACGGGGTCCGTAGCACATTCACAGAGCGGGGCCCCCTCCATCCCACCCGCCGGCCTGTTGGTCTAGTACATAAAGCTGGTAGAGCAAATGGTTAGTGTACCCTACACTTATCAATTTGTTTATATTGCAATACTCGTTTCTTTATTAAGTTCCTAGGTAGTAGGTACCTACTTGTACTTTCCTAAATTAGATTTGACTACATACTTTGAAGAGTTGAGGGCCACGTCAAATTGATATTTTTTTTTTTTCAATTGTCGACCCAGAAATGTCGAAATATCTAGTGTAAGTTGTCAAAGTGCGGGGCCCGTAGCACGTGCTACAAGTGCTACTAATGGTTAACACGTTCCATGCGTATGACGCACAACGGCGTCCTATTTGGTTGTTCGCCTGTGCGTATCAATTTTTGAAGGTTTCACCTATGTGCGTTGGACGCCAATCGGCGTTATCTCAATCGTTTCTGTGTGCGTTGGACGCCACGTATGCGTCCAAAGAGATGATCCATACGCACATGGGAAGCAATTTCCTTCCCATGTGCGTCGGGCGTCAATGTGCGTCATATCTAGATTGAGGCGGAAAACTCGAAAATCTGTTATTATTTAAATATAATTAACATTATTTCAAAGTTTCAACTCGAAAATACGAAAATTTTGGTCTCCGCACAGTGGAAGAACCCAGAAAAGTTGATACGCACAGGAGAACATCTTGAGATAACGCCTATGGGCGTCATACGCATTGGTGAAGCACTTCCAAAAATCCATACGCATGGAACGTGTTAATCCAGCCCTGTTTCAAGTATCTTTCCAGATATGGTTGGCAATTCCTGGGCCCATCTAATCATTATTCTATGGTTGGCAATTCCTGGGCCCATCTAATCATTATTCTATGGTTGGCAATTCCTGGGCCCATCTAATCATTATCTGTTTATTCTATCTAGATATTGCTTTTGTAAATTATTGTAATTAATTCTTTTTGAGATTTTGTTTTAAGCAAACTTTTATGATGTGATGATTTGGCGCTTTCTCAACTTCAAATTAAAAATATCTTTTGCCTGTTTTTGGAATGATCGACGCTTTTCAATCTTCCGCGGCTGGTTTTTTTAAGCAATTCATATTAATGATCATTATTATTTTTTTTAATTAAAATTTCAGCAAAATTATTTTCAATTTTTTCTTTTTTTGTTGAGCAATATTTTTTTCTTTTGTTTTATTATTTTAAAGCTGAATAAATTTTGAGGCTTCCATTTTTTTTTTTAAATTGCAATTTAAGAAAATTAAAATTGTATCCATGAAGTTAAGTAACGTTAGGTGTGTTCGTACAAATGGAATTCTACTAGTCGTTTTGTTAGTTGTATATATGTTTCGGATTCCACACGGCGAGAATGATATCTGTGCAGCTTATTGTTCATTATAATGTCTAACGATCTACTGGGACAGGATCGCAGTAAGGGTGTGGTTTAGTGGGCAGGTCTGCATCACCTACTTTGGAGATAGGGGATTCGCAAGGGCGTAGCCAGCATCTGGCCTAGGTGGGGGCAGCTGAGATTTAAGATCAATTGTCACTAAATGGTTCCACTTAAATTCGTTGTATAACTAGTGGTTCTGTGAACTATAGACCTCAATCATTTAAAATGGATATTTGACTTCGGGTGGCCCAATAGGGTCCAAAAACTAATCTGTTAATTATATGTATGAATATAATAAATCAAAATCGGAGAGGCGTTCAAGAATTATCATGGCAAAAAAAAGACAAACCGATAAACAAGATAAGAATCGTGGTGTTATTACTCAGACTTGCACTTAGGGCAACCGACTAGAATAATTTTACCTTATCTTTAAAAAAAAAAATTGAGATATTTGAGTGTTCTACTGCAGTGTTTCCCAACTGGTGTTCCGAGGAACCAAGAAGTTCCGTGAGTTGATGCCAAGGGTTCCGTGAGAAAATTTGAGAAGTATAATTCTACACTAGATAAAATGATGTTTTGAACTCAATCACTGAGGATTTTGTAGAAATCCTAAATGAAGAATTTAAAAACCGTAAAATGGACTTTGGATGAATATAGAACAGTTCCATGAACCGAGAAAAAAAAGTTAATTCCAGATAGGTATGCATTAGGTTCAGGTACTTACCTCGGGTGAAAACACGCATATATACCTAACATAAACATACATAACTGCCTTGGTAGCTCAGTGGTCAAGCGCTCGCCTGATAATCAGGAGGTCGCGGGTTCGAATCCCAGTCAAGGTAGGATTTTATTCTCTCAATTAATTGATAATTTGACCACAATAATAGTACAAGCTTACTGCTGAGGTAAAGGGACTCGTTAGTCTTATTCGAGCAGTATAAATAAGCAGTATTATTATAAACAAAATCGCGTTTAAAAAATTAAAGGTTCCGCAAATGTTTCAATTTTTTAAAAAAGGTTCCGTGGAGAAAAGAAGTTGGGAAACACTGTTCTACTGAAAATAACGATCCCAAATATTGGCCGACGCAATAATTGAACTCCGAACGAAAAACAAAATCCGATATTTTTAAAATTATTTTTAAGCCTCACAAATTTTAATTATTCCATATAACTCGAACACACGGGTTCGCAATGTACAATTCCAATATTGTCGACTGTGAGCATACCCGATTTCTGATCAGACAGTCCCGCGACTGAACAATTTTGGCAAGATTTACTCACTCATTTTAGCCATGTTAGGAAAGCTTTGGGTACCAGACAGATACTGTTATTTTTTTTTTGGAGCAAGTTACAAACTTAAATGATGGGGATACCAAAATATTTCGGCACCTTCCGATGGGGATACCAAAATATTTCGGCGCCTTCTGATGGGGATACCAAAATATTTCGGCACCTTCCGATGGGGATACCAAAATATTTCTGCACCTTTTAATGGGGATTCCAAAATATTTCGGCACCTTCTGATGGGATACCAAAATATTTCGGCACCTTCTGATGGGGATACCAAAATATTTCGGCACCTTCTGATGGGGATACCAAAATATTTCGACACCTTCTGATGGGGATACCAAAATATTTCGGCACCTTCTGATGGGGATACCAAAATATTTCGGCACTTTCTGATGGGGATACCAAAATATTTCGGCACCTTCTGATGGGGATACCAAAATATTTCGGCGCCTTCTGATGGGGATAGCAAAATATTTCGGCGCCTTCTGATGGGGATAGCAAAATATTTCGACACCTTCTGATGGGGATACCAAAATATTTCGGCACCTTCTGATGGGGATACCAAAATATTTCGGCACCTTCTGATGGGGATACCAAAATATTTCGGCACCATCTGATGGGGATACCAAAATATTTCGGCACCTTCTGATGGGGATACCAAAATATTTCGGCACCTTCTGATGGGGATAGCAAAATATTTCGGCACCTTCTGATGAGGATACCAAAATATTTCGGCACCTTCTGATGGGGATACCAAAATATTTCAGCACCTTCTGATGGGGATACCAAAATATTTCGGCACCTTCTGATGGGGATACCAAAATATTTCGGCACCTTCTGTTGGGGATACCAAAATATTTTGGCACCTTCTGATGGGCATACCAAAAAAAGATTTACTTTTAAAATAAATTAAAATGAAACACCAAAATAAACTATATATGTTTATTTTCATAGAAACTAGTTTCGAATCATTCGATTTATCAGACTTTATGGTGGAGTCGAAATCTGGACGGCCACCTTCCATCTTTCGAACGGTTCCAAACTACAAGGTTATTCAAATGACTATAGTATGTTTTTGAAATGGATAGTACTTTGCGACAGGACCTCCCAGACGGGTGTAGTAAGTAATGACACGGTCAGTACGAACCCCAGAAAGAATTCCAGAAGAGGGTCAGGCAATCTGCACTACGTAATCCCTACCGTTCCTTATTTAAATTAAAATTTCCCCAACAATTACGAACAATTTGAGTTAATATTTCAAAAAAAAAGATTGTGTATCAACTACTAAAATTTTAATTTAGAAATGGTATTTAGGATGTTTGTAGTCATTATGAAATACAAATTTCAATAAAATATTGTGTATCAACTACAAATAATAAGGTGAGTCACGAGCGCTTTCGTTTGAGAATGTCGTAACAGACGGAAGCGCTCGTGACTCGCCTTATTATTTGTAGTTGTAGTTTTATTGAAATTTATACTAAAATTTTTTTAGAGTTACGGAGCGCTTTTTATAGAGTTACGGAGAGAATGTCGTATATAATAGACGAAAGCGCTTCGTAACTCTATAAATTTTTTAGTAGTTGATACACAAATTATTTTTGAAATTTTATTTCATTATGACCACTAACTCCCTTTTTCAATTAAATAAATTAAATTTGAGTTGAATAAAAAATGTAAAGGTAACCTTGAAAAAGAACCTAGTTATGATTTGTTGAATTCCATCAATTATTTCTCTTAAATGGCCCTGTAGTTCCTATGCACAGATAGGTATATAGTGTTTTTTTTATTATTTTTTTTTTTTTTTTTTTTTATTTTTTTTTTTTTTNGTTAAGCAACGTCCGGGCGTGGTCAGTACTTGGATAGGTGACCGCTTGGGAACACCACGTATCGTTGGCTCATTTTTCCGGCCCAACCCAGGCTGGGTGAGGTCAATATTGGTAGCTGGTTTGCAAGTTTCCAGCGAATGGAGGGTGAAACCCACGTCTTTAATGATCAATAGGTGTTAAAGAGACGTTAAGCCAAATTAAAAAAAAAATAAAAAAATAGTTTCTATGTCCATACATATAAATAGTGTTTTTTGGAAAGTGTTTTAATTTATTTTAAAAGTGTTTAAATATTTGTTTAACTCTTGTAATGAACTGAAGATTTTATAAAAGTCTGTACCTACATAGTTTCTGATATTTACTAAAAAGGTTTGTGAGATATTTGACTGTTCTACATAAAATAATTCACCCATGATTATATTATAATCAAAGAATTTCCATAAAGCTGAAGGCTATAATTAGAAATCAATGTAATGTTCATCATTGCCAGCGTCTATATCACGTTGAATACACCAGTTCCCGTTAGATCACTGAAGTTAAGCAACGTCCAGCGAGGTTGTACCATGTAGGTGTTCGCGCCCTCGTGATGCTGGCTATTTTTCCGGCCCAACCCAGGCTGGGTGAGTTCAATATAGATAGCTGGATTGCAAGTTTCCAACGAATGGAGGGTAAAACTTCCGTCTTGAATGACCAATAGATGTTAAAGAGACGTTAAGTCAAATTAAAAAAAAAAAAATGTTTATCATTAAAATTAAAAATAAAGCTTTGGTGACTATGTTCTCATACAAGTATTGTTTATCAATACCTATATGAGAACACAGTCATCAATGGGAAAAAAATATTTGATTTCAGAGACACACATTCACATTGATTTATAATTTAGCTTTTTAGGGCCTCACTTGAACTTTCAAAGTTATATTTCATATTAAATTATAAGTTAAAACTAGTGTTGTACTTTATACAGAGTGTTCGAAAGGTCCGGGAACGGATTTTTTCATTTTTCAGAGCTAAAGATAGAGAAATTTTAAACGTAGTTCTAACACAAATTAATCTATTTTTTGGCGTAATTAAAATTTCTACAGGGTGTCTTAAAAGTGGGTAAACAGACACCAACTTTCGATTTTTAAATTGAAACCCCTATTTTTTATTTCATATTCAAATTTCTCGTCAAATTCTACACACAATCGACTCCTCACTCGATACTTTGATCAAATGGATCTCTGATCAAAAACCGCCAAATCATTGATTTTTCTTCGGAATAAAAGTGATAAAAACCAAGAGTGTAATACATCAAATCAGTCAAGTTTAATATGCTGAATCTCGTGGTACCATTGGTGTTTTCGTTTTTCAAACTTTTTGTACCCATGGAGGGTAAAATTTCATTTAGGCGACACACGAAATTTTACTATCAACGAAAAATGAAATTTTACCCTCCTTGGGGATAAAAATTGTGCAAAATGAAAAAAACAAAAAAAAACAATGGTACCACGAGATTCAGCATAAAAAACTTGACTCTTGGTTTTATCACTTTTATTCCGAAGAAAAATCCATGATTTGGCGGGTTTGAGTAGAGATCCGTTTGATCAAAGTATCAAGTGAGGAGCCCGTTTGTGTAGAATTTGACGCAAAATTTGAATATGATATAAAAAATAGGGGTTTCAATTTAAAAATCGAAAGTTGATGTCTGTTTACCCACTTTTGAGACATCCTGTAGAAATTTTAATTACACCAGAAAATATAATTATTTTGTAATAGAACTACATATAAAATTTCAAGTTATATATAGTAGGCTAAAAATCTTTAGCCGTTAAAAAAAAAAAAATCCGTTCCCGGACTTTTCGAACACTCTGTATATTTTGAAAATACAAAAGTACAAGTCTAGTAATATAAACTTGTAGTTTATTGTGAATTAGATCGTAGAGTTTATTTTTAATCCAGTTGTCAAAGATGATTCTTCACAGTGGATTTCAAACAAACGTTCTAAAAAGACCTCAAATACTCAAAATTGACACAATTAATGAAATTACTCAAAAATATAACAGATGAGTTCGTGCTAATTGAAAATCATTGAAGAGCATACCTACTTTTGAGACCAAAATAACTTGAAAATGTTCCATGAGCATATGGCCAAATTGGTTCTCCCCGAGCTAGAACCTATTTTTCCGCAGGAGAAACAATCACATAGGTAACATACCGAGTGCCCCATTTTAATTGGCCATCTCAATTTATTCCGAAACTGTTGGAGTTACAAAAAAAAATATTCTAACCGAATGTTCATAAGAAAAAAGGGGGACGTATTATGATGTCCTTGGTTAACTTTTCAAGGTTGTCCTTCAAGGTCAGATGGAGGTCAACTTCATTTTCTTAAATGGGATGACCTGAATTTTATTACATTTTCGGATTCCCCATTTGATTCTACGTTCATTTGACTATTCACTTTATGTTTTCGTTGAACTTTTTTGCGCCAATTTTGGGAANTGACAATTGGTGTACTACCACCATGGCACAAAGTAAGAAAGTTTTTTCTTCTTTTTGACAAAGTGTGTTTTACTGCTTGTGATCAAAGTGTGTACTAGTAATTCTGTGAACTGTAGACCTCACTCAGTTCCACAGAAAATATGTTAATATGGACTTTAATCTGGGGACCTTGTGTTCATCTCGTATTTATAATAGGTTGTAATGTTTTATACAAATGAAATATCATGGAAGGACCGCTACCGGATGGGCCAATACAGGTCCGTATCCGGGATTTTATTTCGGAGGGGGGTTCATCTGAAGATTTTATTTCGGGGGGGGGGG
>JAAEEI010000450.1:4411-16176 GCA_012654025.1 Pachypsylla venusta
GTTATCACACCAATGCCCCCCCCCCCATTTATAGTGTTTGTTGTATTTTCATTTTTTTAATATGATAATTTTTTTATTTGTAAAACTAATGGAGGGTAAAATTTAAAGATACCGCTCATCATTATTTAATCATCCCTTAGTGGTGTTACAGGTTCTCTGGGGGCCGCGCAGATTTGTTATAAACATCCTTTGTTTGTTAGGGAGACCATCTGTTTATATTATAATAACCAAAATATGTCATCAATATCGAATTTGAAAACAGAATACTTACTGGGTGATACTGAGGGGGGGGGGGGCAGAGTAAAATCATAGCACTTATGGTTCTGTGTCTCAGAAAACACCTACACAATGTGGGAATCTTTAGAGAAAACCCATTGTGTACAGTATGTGGGGTAGAACAGCCTCTCATGTAATCTTTGATTGAAATGTCCTGCTCAATTGGAGAGTGAGTATCATCGGGTCACTAAACCCCAGAGAGGAACTCGTCCAAAACAATCTGGTAAAAAGACTGCTCAAACTCGCTGGGCAGTTGAACCTTAACTAGAAAAATAAGCTTAACCCAATACACAAAAAGCGCAGAAGGTTGAGGTGTAGGGATCCCAAACCTGGGGGGTTAAAGCTTAATGAAATAAATGGTTCTGTGAATTGTAGACCTCACTTACTAAGACCTCACTAAAACATCTTCCAGTTAACAGTTCATTAAGTACTTTTCCTTTTGAAGTTAAGCAACGCCGGGCGTGGTCAGTACTTGGCTGGATGACCGTTTGGTAACAGCACATATCGTTGGCTCTTTTTTCCGGCCCAAACCAGGCTGGGTGAGATGAATGTGGGTAGCTGGTTTGCAAGTTTCCAGCGAATGGAGGGTAAAACTCCCGTCTTGAATGACCAATAGATGTNAAAAAAAAAAAAAAATACTTTTCTTTTAAGATAAAAATGGTATTTAATTTTTTTCAAAAAAGATATTTATGCCCCTGAATCGCTTTCGCATTACTTCTTTTTACAGCTGTGCCATTCAGGAAACGAGAAAATTCGATTAAAAATTTTGGGCTCCAAGTGGGAATCGAACCCACAACCTCCAGACCAGGAGTCAATGGTCTTAACAACTCGGACACGGAGATCGACTACTTAAATAACTGGTTTGTCACATTACTCCATTTTTTTTTTTTTTTTTTTTTTTTTTTTTTTTTTTTTTTTTTTTTNTTTTTTTTTTTTTTGCTTAACGTCTCTTTAACATTGCTTAGTGATTTGAGACGGGGGGTTTTACCCTCCATTCGAGGGAAAGTTACAAACCAGCTCCATACAAAGACCTCTCCCGGACTGGGTTGTACCGGTAATAGATGGCATCACGAGGCACGAACCTATATGGTCACCACTTAGTATTAAAACCTTGTAGCCCAGTTAAAATAGATTTTTGCCTAGAATAAATTAGTAAAAAGCGGGAGTTGATTGGATATCACGTTGGGCATCCTGAATATTAGTAATCTAAGTTTGCGACGATTTCTGAGCTGAGCTAAATTTTTTAGCGGCCAAAAACCGCTTAATTTTGTCACTAATTTTAGTTTTTGGCGTATAACATTCGAACGATGCATTTTATGAAAAAAATTGCTCTATTCAAACTTAATGAGAATTGAATTTGACGTCGAATAATATATTTAGACGTTAAATTCGGTTCAGCGGTTTGGTCAGAATGGGAAGTCGAAAATACGCTATTTTTTACACTTTTTCAGAAAATTGATTATGCTCCAATTTAAACGCCTGTAACTCAAAATCTGTTATTCCAAATAAAAAATGATATTATATAAAACTTCTGGAAAATTTTACGTTCAGAACATATCCAATTTCAAAATTTGCTCCTTCCTACGCACAGGTAGACGAAAAAATCGAAAAGTGGTCGTAGTCGCCGATTGGCCGCTATATGAATATTTGGTAATTTTATTACGTCCGACCTCAAAATTATTAATTTTATATTGGGAGATTTAATTGTTAACTAATTTTATCGTCCAAGAAGCTCTGCGTTGCATTTGGGGGTGATAGGGCAGCAGGGGGAGGTTTTTGAAAATCCCCTCCCTAGCACCTCCACACAAAACGGTTACTCGGATGAAAAATGATACTAATATAAAGATACAAAGCATTTATGCTACTAGGCCAGATGCTGGCTACGCCCTTGTAGGGTGGAGCTGTTGACATTGTAACACTAGGTTCTATACCAAAATTTAATGAAGTTTATTTGACATCATTTATATTCTGATGTGTCTGAAGCAGGAAAAAAAAACGGCTGGGACGATATGAAAAGGATTTTTGCCTTCTCTCCAAAGGAGAATGTTTGGACAGTATCACGTGCTACAAGTGCTACTATTGTTAATCCGGCCATGAGCAACATATTTTAACCAAATTATTTTGTTGAGCAACGTCCAGTTGATCACCCTGTATATATCACCATCAGAAAAGAATAGTCATTACGATGATAATTTAAAAATCAGTTCACCAGAATATTACACAATAGGGGGGCTAAAAAATTGACTTTAAAAAAATGAAACAAAAAAGAATTTACTATTGTACTTTCATATACAGTGTGGATGTCTTTTGCGAGATAAAGAATTTACTATTGTACTTTTATATACAGTGTGGATGTCTTCTGCGAGATAAAGAATTTACTATTGTACTTTCATATACAGGTTGGATGTCTTTTGCGAGATAAAGAATTTACTATTGTACTTTCATATTTTCATATACAGTGTGGATGTCTTTTGCGAGATAAAGAATTTACTATATAGTTTGGTGTCGTGGTATTGTTATACAAGACTAATGTTTGTGTTGGTGCAGTGTCAGCCCAACACAAAAAAGGCCTTTCCATTGTTATGTTAAATTATTACATTCATAAACTCACACCCAGGCCCAGCCTTTGTGTAGAGGATGTTGTGGGGAGAGGATGTTGTGCAGTTTTTATTCTTCTTCTTTTTATTTCTATAAATTTGCTTCCTCCAAAAGAAGGTTGGAGTGAAGTTTCCGCGTTACAGAGAAATGACTTGGCAAAATTAAAAAATACAATCCATTTAAATTTGCATGATGGCCTTCAATTTTTTTTTTTTTTTTTTTTTTAACGTCTCTTTAACATCTATTGGNTCGCTCGAAACTTGCAAACCAGCTACCCACATTGACCTCACCCAGCCTGGGTTGGGCCGGAAAAAAAAAACCAACGATACGTGGTTTTCTCAAGCGGTCACAAATCCAAGTACTGACCACGCCCGACGTTGTTTAACTTCAGTGATCTGACGGGAACTGGTGTAATCAACGTGGTATGACCGTTGGTGTGCGTCCTTCAAATTTAAAAGAATGAAAACAAATTATCTATTTCTTAAGTGATCGTTCGCCTAAAATTTTAGCCTAGGGAGTTTAGCCTAGTTAGGGTGGGTTTGGTTAGGTTAGATTAGGTTTGAATGCATTAAGTTAGGTCAAAAAAAAACAAATTTGGGTTCAGGCAGCCTGTATGGCTGTAGGAAACAATATTTTTAAAAGTATTCGATAAAGTTAACCGTTCTCGAGATATATACGAATAGCAAGAATAACAAATGAGCAATTCATTCAAGATGGCAGACGGTTCCACAACTTTCCCACCTCAGGACCTTTCATAATATTGATGAGTAGGTCAAGAAAACAAATTTGGGTTCAGGCAGCCTGTATGGCTGTAGGAAACATTATTTTTTAAAGTATTCGATAAAGGTAACCGTTCTCGAGATATATACGAATAGCAAGAATAACAAATGAGCAATTCATTCAAGATGGCAGACGGTTCCACAACTTTCCCACATCAGGACCTTTCATAATATTGATGAGAAAGGTCTAAGCAAAAATGCGCCGTAGACACTGTCTAAGTCAACTGCTTTGCAGTATTTCTCCATTTCAGGTAGACTACTTTGTCTCGGAAATTAATCTATGTATGGGGTAGTTTCCTGTTGCCTTCCCCCAATACTTACGATGGATGAGTAGACAGAGCCTTTGACTTAGAGATAGTCAATAGTGGTCAACCGTCAATAACCCCGTGGGGCTGATTTGGTCTATGACCAACTGGTCATTCGAGACGGAGATTTTACCCTACAGTCGCTGGAAACCTCACATTGTACGATTAAAATTGCACGAGAAAAGTAGATACCGCTTGAAATTGGAAGAAGTTCCTGACCTTCGCGTCTCCTGCCATGCTTAAGTAGATGTCGCTTGAAATTGGAAGAAGTTCCTGACCTTCGCGTCTCCTGCCATGCTTAAGTAGATGTCGCTTGAAATTGGAAGAAGTTCCTGACCTTTGCGAATCCTGCCATGCTTAAGTAGATGCCGCTTGAAATTGGAAGAAGTTCCTGATCTTCGCGTCTCCTGCCATGCTTAAGTAGGTGTCGCTTGAAATTGGAAGAAGTTCCTGACCTTTGCGACTCCTGCCATGCTTAAGTAGATGCCGCTTGAAATTGGAAGAAGTTCCTGACCTTCGCGTCTCCCGCCATGCTTAAGTAGATGCTGTTTGAAATTGGAAGAAGTTCCTGACCTTCGCAACTTCTGCCATGCTTAAGTAGATGCTGCTTGAAATTGGAAGAAGTTCCTGACCTTCGCGACTCCTACCATACTTAAGTGGATGCTGCTTAAAATTGGAAGAAGTTCCTGACCTTCGCGACTCCTGCCATGCTTAAGTAGATGCCGCTTGAAATTGGAAGAAGTTCCTGACCTTCGCGACTCCTACCATGCTTATGTATATGCCGCTTGAAATTGGAAGAAGTTCCTGACCTTCGCGAATTTAGAAACCTCCAGAGTGTTTCAGGCCTAGGACCATCACCTAATGAAGCTGGTGAACTCCCCTCGGTGGCTATAAATTCGTTTAAATGCATGTAATGGAAGCTTACGTTTAAATTCCAACTACTGTTCGGTTACAAAATATTGGGGGAGAAGATGTCCGAGTGTGTGGACCACCCGGTATGCCATGTGACAGCAATGATGCCACCCATATGAAGTACAAGGGGTAGCAAATTTCAAAAGTTGGGCTTTTTCGTTTGTTTTGATTTATTTCAAATGAGCTTTTTTTTACAAAAACAGAGAATGACAGACAAAACAGGGGAGGATAGACAAAAGTGAAACTGATATGTGGCGGCTGGTGAATATGCAGGATGCAGTCAGGGCCGGATTAACCATATGGCAAATGTGGCAACTGTATATTATAAATAAAAGTCGCAGTTATAATTGCAATCAGTTTCAATAGAGACCTGCAACCAATTTAATAACGCAATCATAATTGCAGTCTCAATACAGACCTGCTACCAGTTTAATAATAATAAAAGTCGCAGTCATTATTGCAGTCCCAATAAAGACCTGCAACCAGTTTAATAATAATAAAAGTCGCAATCATAATTGCAGTCTCAATAGAGTCCTGCAACCAGTTTAATAATAATAAAAGTCACAATCATAATTGCAGTCTCAATAGAGACCTGCAACCAGTTTAATAGTAATAAAGGTCGCAATCATAATTGCAGTCTCAATAGAGACCTGCAACCTGTTTAATAATAATAAAAGTCGCAATCATAATTGCAGTCTCAATAGAGACCTGCAACCAGTTTAATAATATCCAAAGCGTATAGTTTGGTTTATTGTTTTCCATAATGCACCTGTGGAATCGTCAGGGAAAGAAATCCCCCCCCCCCTCACACACACAAAACTTGATATTTTACGTTTCAATAAATCCAAAAATTGATTAAAAATAAACCGTTTATTTTTAATCAATAAACGTGCACAGTGGGGCAGAATACCTACAAACCTGGCCAAAAATCGAAAAATTAACTTTGGTTTTGGGCAATTTTTTTTAAAGGTAAACGATCTTAGGGCTCAGATAATAACACTATTTTCCTCCTCACACTTGCTACCAAAATATTTTCATTCTCAACGATATTTAGCAAATTTTTATTAACTAAAATATTGATTTAAAATCAAGTATGGAAGCTTTTGTTATTTATAGGGCTCCACCAGATAACGCTTCCATTTTATATACCTATCTATACTTATAAAACGCAAAGCCCAGTTGGTATACTGACTGATAATCAACGTAGCTCCACAATGGCTAAACGTAGAGAATTGAAACTTGGCACACAGATCCATTTTAGTATGTAGGTGCGTAATAAGAAAGGAAAAAAATTAAAGTTCAAGTGACCGCCAAATATGGCGCTATTTAGCGAGTCTTTTTGCAATTTTTTTCCTGGGCAAACTAAAAGAGATAATGAAAAATTACCGAGAATAGACCGCCCTCCCCCCCCCCCCCCNTATAAAGACCCCATAAAAAATATAAAATTTTAAAACTTCCGGTTTTGGTCTTTCAAGGCGGGGGTTTCACCCTCCATTCGCTGGAAACTTGCAAACCAGCTACCCACATTGACCTCACCCAATAGCCAGCATCACGAGGGCACGAACCCACGTGGACACCCACATGGCACAACCTTACTATAGACGTTGCTTAACTTTAGTGATCTACCGGGAACTGGTGTGTTCAACGTGACATAGACGCTGGATCATTTCATATTTATTTGAGAGCTTCAAGTATTTACTTTAAGGGCTCATTCTTATTTTTTTGTCCGTACTCTGAAAATTTGTCCGTCTAATTACGACCCAGATTTGGAATCGTCCCCCCTCCCCAGAAAAAAAAAAATTTTGGGATGGAGGTATTTTTTAGCCAGAAATACAATAACCCATGTGTCACATTGGCAGAGTTTTTTTTAAAAAAAAAAAACGCGCAGAGTAATATTATATTCACTCTTGCTGAAAAGCGAGAACTGAGTAAAATCTGAAAACTGCACAGATCTCCCCACACACGCAACGATTTAGAAATCGGAGCAGACAAATCTATTGAAAATTTCAATAGATTACGATATCTTTTTTTTTTTTAATTTTGCATAACGTCTCTTTAACATCTATTGGTCATTCAAGACGGGGGTTTTACCCTTCATTCGCTGGAAACTTGCAAACCAGCTACCTACATTGACCTCACACAGACTGGGTTGGGCCGGAAAAAAGAGCCAACGATACGTGGTGATCCCAAGCGGTCACCCATCCAAGTACTGACCACGCCCGACGTTGCTTAACTTCGGTGATCTGACGGGAACCGGTGTATTCAACGTGGTATGATCGTTGGCTGATTACGATATCTGCACAGATTTATCGTTGTGTGTATGGCAGGCAGGGCCGCTCAGAGGGGGGGACAAAGGGCACAAAATGTGCCGGGCCCGGGCTCCTGAGGGGGCCCTGGCCCATCGATTTTTTTTTTTTTTAATTAAAACAATATGCCAAAAACAACTTCAATACGTGAAAAAAAATTACCACAAAAATGACAAATAATGTCAATTAATGTGGCTAATAGAGATCCTACATTCCTACATCTATGTTCAAAAAGGTATAATAATGTGTACCATACCATGTCGATTGTCTACTACTGAAGAACACCCTCACCGCAGCTTGATCATAAAACCGCCAACGGTATATTCAATTTCCAGCAAAAGCTTATTTGCCGTTCATGGCATAAAACTGACATACATACCAAATTTCAAGTCTCTAGCACTTGCCGTTCTTGAGATATCTTGTTCACAGACAGACAGACAGACACACACACGTACCAATGGCTGAAACTCGGGATTTGGGCTCTGGGGACCCCAAAACGTGTTTTGGCATTGAAAACTCGACATCAGCCCATTACTATACTTTCCTTTTTATAGGATAAGGAAAGTAAAGAGAAAAAAATCATATCTGTAGTATCTACGTTAATACACTAATAATAAAAGGTAGGAATCATTTTCATATTTAATTAGGTGTAAAATACGTGTGTACAAAAAAAATGGAGGGGCCCGGAGCACGACTTTGTGCCCGGGCCCGAGAAAGCTCTGAACGGCCCTGATGGCAGGCCTTATTGATAGTTAGCAGATAGATATGTTATTCAAAACGTATTTTCAAATTACGCCTTCATTTTTTGAAGGGTTTCTTTATTTAGTATACAATAGTGGTTTGACTCCAAACAGAAATTAAGGGTCGCCGTTAATAAAGTGCGGCATATCACAGAGAATCATGAGTCCGACTTAGGGGAGAACCGTAGGGTCCTCGAACAAGGGAAAAATCCCACGTTCAAAATATTTTTCCCGTTTGGGGAAAAAAAATTTTGGTCAAGCAATAAAGGCATGGCCGTAAAAACGTTTCCTAATCTGTCGAGAGGGCTTAAAATATGTCAATAAAGCTAACAAGTAAACATAAAAAGTTAAAAACAAAACAAAAGAGAAGTGGAAAAAATAAAAATATGGTTGGTGGGATTTTTCCCGCGATGTGTCACGCCGCACGCGAAAAAAATTCCCAAAATTCCCACACACCTACGGTTCTCCCCGGAGTTATACCCGAGAATCCTAGACAAGAAACGAGGGATTTTCAGACACGCGGGATTTTTCCCATTTTTTTCCCCTTAAAATATATTTTTATTTCTAACTTGACTAACTGTTTGCCCGTGCTTCGCTACGGTTATGGAATTCAACAACAATTAAATCTTCTCAAGTTTGGAATTTTGGTGGAACCGATCCCCAGGATGAGCACGGCTCCAATTTTAAAAAAAAATCCTTCAGTAAGGATGTTACTTTCCGTACTGCGGAACACCGTAGTATCGAATTTTAACTTTCTCGCTCATACCGAAGTGTATGAGCGAGATTTTTCGGTGATGAAAACCGGCCATAAATCGGGCAGAATCCTGGCAAGAATGGGGTCATCGACACCATTTATTGGGCCGGAGAGGGGGGGGGGGCATTCTCGGTCATTTAATCATCTTAAAGAAATAGTAGTGTCACGCGATCACTAGCTGGTGATAAAGTATTCTGCAACCCCATTGGAACATTTCTCATTCCATCATCTCCTGTACAGGCTGGATATGACTCAAAGAACCTCTAAGGCTCAATCCTACCACGACAAGTTTTGAGGGAGTTTCATTCTAACACTGTGTCAGCCAGCGTTAATACAATACCCAGACCCGAGTGTTTCAAACCTCGGCTTTTGGTAGGACCAAACTTAAGCACTAGTTTTACAATAGAACAGAAAGTAGTGAAACTCTCTGAATTTAACCCATGATGAGGGGTGGCAGTGAAACTCTAGCGCTAGTGATATCAAACGGTATGGAAGCAGTGGCAGTTCAGGATTGGGTATGACACATGGCACGGACAATGTGGCAAGTTTTTTAAAAAATCAATTTTTTAAAAAACTTGCCTTTTCATTGGCCGTCACGGGTCCATGTTAGACAGTTATACACACGCAATAGAGTGATGGCCGTAAAAATGTTTCCTAACCTCTCCAATTGGGTTAAAATTTGGACGACAAAAATGTATGCCGCATTACTCCTGTCCGGTACCAATACTTCGAATGCTTCAGGGTTTGTTATCAGCAAATCAGCCGCGATATAAATAGTTACCTCCTTATTTTTTTAAACAAATTAAATATTTCAATAAAATTATATGTTTAATTTAAATCCATTTAAACCTTGAACATAGTTGAGTTTTCATTAAAATTTTTTTTTATGTCCCCCTTCAAAAACATTGCCTAGTGTGTGCAGTTCTTTATTCTACTGCTAAACGCCCTCTAGTGGCTACGCACATGTAACTGCATGAGTTTCCCCACTATCTGTTCTATTCGTTATGGTTTTGGCCCCCATAGCCATAGTCTATGAGACACCCTGTATATAAAAACAAGTACTTTTATGAGACACCCTGTACAGAGTAACCCGTGTTGAAGCTGAACAACATATTCGTCATGGCCTGATTTGTAGAAGAAAAACACATTCCTATGATGGTGACATCCTAACCTAGTTTATAGCCCCCATAGTCTATGATACACCCTGTACAGAGTAACCCGTGTTGAAGCTGAACAACATATTCGTCATGGCCTGATTTGTAGAAGAAAAACACATTCCTATGATGGTGACATCCTAACCTAGTTTTCTTTTTAAGCTGATTGCCTCTAAACGCCACCTGTATGAGAATGGCTGTACTCAATGTTGAACGGGGAGAAATAATTATTAACTATTTCTTAGTGAAATATTAGTGACTGCAAAAGGATTTTTATAGACAAAGCCTGGACAGTTCATTAATTTGTATGTATGTACCTATGTATGAGGGGTTGTCTGTTACAATACCACAGCCCAAACGGTGGCAGATAGCGGAAAATTAATGGGAATGGACCCGCCCAAAATCATGATCTACGACCCCACTAAAATATGAGGAACAAAATTATCAGCACTAAAATATGAGGAAACGTCTTCGAGTTACGCGGCCAAATTTCTAATTTCTTTTTCAAAATCGGACAGTCACGGACCGATATCTTAAATTTTTGTTGCAACAACATATCAACTCAAAGAGAGAAAGTTTTAGGTGACTGTTTAGTCCTTATTTTAGTACATTTTGTGCAAAGGTATGGCCAGCCATTCCAGAGTTACGAGTTCGAAACCGGGAACGGGTAAAATAAAATTTACAAAATACTGAAATTTCAGAATGGCAGTGCCTCTAAGGCGCCTGGTGAAACGTTTAAATCTTAGTTTTTAAAGGTCGCNCCCCCCCCCCAACAACAACAACAATATCATCATCATCGACATCAACAACAATAACAACAACAGGAACAATATTATCATCATCAACAACAATAACAACCACAACAATATCATCATCAATAACAACAACAACATCATCAACAACAACAATATCATCATCAACAACAATAACAACAACAACAATATCATCATGAACATTAATAACAACAACAGGAACAATATCATCATCATCAACAACAATATCATCATCATCAATAACAACAACAACATCATCAACAACAACAATATCATCATCATCAACAAAAATATCATCAACAACAGCAATATCATCAACATCAACAACAATAACAACAACAATATCATCATCATCGACATCAACAACAATAACATCATCAACAACAATAACAACAACAATATCATCATCAACAACAATAAAAACCACAACAATATCATCATCAATAACAACAACAACAACATCATCAACAACAACAACATCATCAACAACAACAATATCATCAACATCAACAACAATATCATCATCATAATCAACAACAACAACAACAACAGCATCAACAACAACAACATCATCAACAACAACAATATCATCAACAACAACAATATCATCATCATAATCAACAACATCATCACCTTCCATGATCATCATTATCAGGTGTTGGTCCTGTCTGGGACCCCCCCCCCCCCCNTCGGACCCCCCCCCCCCCCCGAAAAAATATCTTGGGTATCACCCTGCTTCCAATTGAAATTGTTTATATTACTAAATGGAACTAAATTAGGGGATGGCCTGGTCTCCAGCTTCAACAGTTTTTACCATAGTAATATGAACCAGCCACCCTATAGTATATGAAACACCCTGTATATAATAACCTGTGCTCATATCAGACCCCTGTACAGCGTTATTTGTGTTGAAGCTGAACAATAGTCTCGTTATGGCCTCATTTGAAGTTCAAGTAGGTCATAGAAAAACACATTCATATATAACCTACTTGAAAGACCCCAAAATGTATTTCCAACCAACCAATCATAGCTATTATTGTGAAACATATGTGAAACGCTAACGCTTGTAAACAATAAAAAATAAGTAAAAAACAATCTCACAAAAAACTGTATTCTGTGTTTCTGTGAACTACAGACCTCACTCAATTTTGCGAACAATCATACCGCG
>JAAEEI010000452.1:0-13447 GCA_012654025.1 Pachypsylla venusta
TGGAAATATTCCGGAGTCAATCGACTTCTGAAATATGAGAGCGAGTAGAGCAGTGAGTGACTCTGCACAGAAACTAAACAAAAGAGGGGATATCCCATCTGGGCCCCGGCATGCCTTTTCAGGAAGTTTTTTCAAAAGGTCATTCACCTCCAAATCAGATATTTTAATATGATTGATGTTGATTAAGCTGTTAGCATAGAGACACAAATTTGTTTTATCGCATTCCAGAGATGAATAGTTTTTCGAAAAATTTTCAGCAAACATGTTTGCTATTACAACGGGGTCACTGGAAATACGACCTTCAAGTTCCATTATCTCTGGAATGCCAGTTTTTTCTTTTTTGGAAGCAATAAAATCAAACAGCCTTTTAGGTTCTAAATTTATATTATTTTCAATGTTCCTGATGTATGCCGAGTAGTCCCGAGATGAGATAGCCTTACACCTTCGCCTGAGAGATGAGAACTCCTCATACAGTTGAGGACAGCCCAGAGATCTCTTACATTGAATATGTTTTTTCTTCTTATCAAAAATAAGCTCTCTCAATTCCTCACTAAACTAGAGTGGAAACTTCCGTAGTTTTATGTTCTTTAGGGGAACATTTTGCTCAATACCTTGGTTTAGAGTTTTATAAAAAATTTCCACCAAAGTTTCCAACTCCAGGTCCGGCGAGAAATTATCAAGTTTGAAAGACTCCTTGAAAAATTGAGATAATTCAGAGTATGATCCAGATTTAAAATCACGGATTTGGATATCTTTCTTCGCGATTCGTTTCTTACTTTTTATGTTTTTATCAATACAAACATTTATTATTAAAGGCGGATGATAATCATCAACTCTAGAGATGGCATCCTCACATTGACCCACCTTGACTCGTTTATCGTTGTTTGTTAAAACCAAATCCAGCAGATTATTTTTCCAATTATAGACGTAATTTAGTTGAGAAAGAGAATAAAATTCTACGCTAGATAATAAGGTTTCCATACTAAGACTATAATTGATCATTGTCGGTTTGTAAGTTACCGGGTCCCAACATATATCTGGACAGTTAAAATCTCCGGTTAAAATTAATGTTGTATCGCGACTATATTTATGCATGACACTTTCTAAAGCGTTTGAGAATGAAATAAAATCACTGCAAGGACAACTCGGCGGAAGATAAACCGTGCTAAGGATGTAAGTTTTACGATTTATTTTCACTTGTACAAATAAGATCTCTAGTCTGCAATCCTCAACTGTTATTAATTGGGATTTGTATCCCTTATGGACAGCGATGATGACTCCCCCTCCACGCGTCATATTTGACAAATTCCTGTCACNTCTACTATTTTTTGGCTTGTCAGATATTGTGTCAAAGGATTTCGAATTTAGGCTTGTTCTCTTATGAGACGTGTGGATTATTGAACCTCCTATAATTTGGGTTTTCTGTTTGTTCAGTTTTATCCTAGCAGGACAAGAATTAATTTGGCATCTATAAGTATAACTTTCTTTCAGTTGAGTTTGTAAAACGAAATTTTCAAATTCAACTATGATCATATTCTTATCGGATATTTCTTCAAACACAATGTTTGGTTTCGTCATTATTACAACTATTCAGTATTTCTAATTTAATTTAAATAAAAATATAACGGAGTGTGATTACTTAATTTATATATTTCACGAGCCGCACTACATTTCAATTATATTTTAACATGTCAATTATTGTATATAAAATTTGAATAAATAAAATATTTTAAATCGAAAATTTTAAAAAACATAAATACTCGAACACACAATCAGCACATATTATATAATTCGTTCTAAAAATGAAAAGATTTTTTTTTTCAAAATTTTAACACTAAGCACAAATTTTTGTCACTTATAATTATCGTTTAAACATTGAAATAAATATATTTTAAAAACTACGAGACTTAGCAAACTACGAGAAGGTTAAACCAACACCAACAATGATCTTTTGCAAAATAATGTTTTCATCATATACTTTCTTTTCTTTTTCCATTTCTTTTTCATGATTAAAATAGTAATACTAAAATTTTGATTAATGTTATATTAAGATACAATTGAATTTAAAAGTGGGGTGTTAAGACTAGGAAAACTTAAAAAGCTTTAACAAGAAAATATAGAGAAAAATTATATTTGGATTTATAGATTTTCTAAATTTTTTATATCTATATTTTTTTATTTTATATCTATATTTTATATCAATATTTTTTTATATCTATATTTTATATCAATATCTATATTTTTTCAGACAGCAAAACTGTGCTTGCTTGGCTTCAAACACAACCTCATCTCTTAAAAACCAACAGAGTGGTTCAAATCCTCGAATGGACAAATCCCTCATATTGGCGTCATGTTTCTTCTGAAAACAATAGTGCGGATTGTGCAAGTCGTGGTCTTTCACCAGCACAATTATTGAAACATACAATCTGGTTTCATGGACCACCATTTTTATTGGCTGAACCCAATGAATGGCCGGCTTCAAAGATAAGAGAGGCGTTTGACTTTCTACCAGAAATGAAACCTTCACATGTTAACTTAACTGTTCAGGTTGAATATACATCTGGCTTGGCCCAGATTATTCAGAAATATTCATCTCTAAATAAAATGCAAAGAGTTGTTGGTTTTGCTCTTCGATTTATTCATAATACTAGAGCTTGTATTTGGTATTGAGATAGTCTCGTTATCAGTGCTACTCCTAATATTAAGTAAATTTTGGTGTTCAACAGACTGCTCCAAAAATTTCGAACCTTTTTCAAAACAATATTTGATTTTTAAACGTCTTTTTCCATTTATATTGAGGTGGAGACCGTCCCTGGCATAGTGCCAGGGGCGGAGATAGTAGTTGGGATCAATATATAGAATTTTTTTTTCTCTCAAAATTTGTCTAAATTTAAAATTAAATTTCTGAATATGTTTATTTAAATGGGGTCGATCCCAACGGATGGGAACCAGAACAAAACAAAGTTGTCTGCGGTGGTACTTATCAGTAATATAATTGATGGCCTCAAAAACACTATCCCAATCTCGGGATTGAATATCGTTCGTTCCACAAAAAAATATTATTTTATCATTTATGTCTTCATTTGACATGGATACCGTCTTGTCATCTCGGACGCCTTCAAAGCCCGAGCCAGGTTTAAAAAAGCATTCAACATTGTCGAAATATCGTCTCAAATAGTAACCCAGCCCGCGTACATGTGAGTCCCCAAGAACATGACATTTGGTAGGCACTTTGACATTATGATTCAGCGATGTATCTTGTTCATTTTTAGTTGATATTCTGTGATTCAGCGATGTATCTTGATCATTTTTGGTTGATATTCTGTTTTTCTTTGATTTGTAAATTTTTTTCGCCGGGGATCTTTTTGATTTCTTTAAGTTTTCTATTTCCTGTTTCAGCGACTTGATATCTTCATCCTTATCTTGTATTATTACTTCTTTTTCCATCATCTTCTCTATCAGTGAATCTCTTAATATCTTCATCTCGTCGATCTTTACTAAGGCACTTGCGTATTCAGAATTTATTTGGTCTAAATCTGATTTACCCTGATATGAAGGTGATGTAAACTTTGATGAACAGGGAGTGCTTTTATTTACTAATGTTTTATTTTGTATACCTATTCTAACATTTGAATTTTTATTAGAACCAATGAATGGGGAGGCGTCTTGTGTCATTGGTGAAACTCTACTATTTTTTGGTACATATGACGGTCAACTTTTCATCACTGTTTCTCCGTACCGGTAAATTTCCGGTGGCTGAAATTTGGTATGTAGGTCCGATTTATGTCCTAGATGTGCAATAAGAAAGGATTTTTTAATATTCGAACTGGGGCGCCAACCGCGGGGGTAAAGGTCGCGCCCATCAAATATTATCAGCTTTTCATCAGTGTTTCTCCGTACCGGTAAATTTCCGGTGGCTGAAATTTGGTGTGTAGGTTCGGTTTTTGTTTTAGATGTGCAATAAGAAAGGATTTCTTAATATTCCAACTGGGGCGTCATCCGCGGGGGTAAAGGCCGCGTCCATAAATTATTATCACACTTTTATTACTTTTTCTCCGTACCGGTAAATTTTCGGTGGCTGAAGGTGTGTAGGTTCGCTATATATTCTAGATGTGCAATAAGAAAGGATTTTTTAATATTCCAACTGGGGTAGCAGCCACGGGGGAAAAAATGGGCGCTTTTACATATAATATGACAATCATCACTGTTTCTTCGTAACGGTACATTGCGGGAGGCCAAAATTTGGTATGTAGGTTCGTTTCATGTTCTTGATGTGCAATAAGAGTAACCAATTTTTCAGGGGCGGGTCCCTTTTGTTTTTTAAATACGAACCCCCATATTGTGATAAATTTTCAGAAAGCCAATAGAATTAGAAGTACTTTGCAAAAAATTTACACGTCTAGCGGTGTTTTGTTTCAAAATGGCGGCCATTTGAAATTTCCAAAATATGACTTCCAAGCGAGTCTAAAACTAGGTGAATTATTTGCAATGGCATATTGAATGATTGCATAGGACACCAAAGTCGAGGAACCTGTTTTTTAGACACACTTCGCCTACTTTTAGAAATAATTCGCCTAATTTTAGACACTCTTGGAAGTCATGTCTTGGAAATTTCAAATGGCCACCATTTTGAAACCAAACACGATATACGTGTGAAATTTTTTGTATAGTACTTCTAATTCTATTGGCTTTCTGAAAATGTATCACTAGATGGGGGTTCGTATTTAAAAAACAAAAGTCGGCCCCCCTGGGCGCCACAAGGGACCCGCCCCTGGTTACACCATCAGGAGGTTTAATTTGGGAGATAATACCATGCAAAATTTCAAAACTCGAACTTTTGGGACAGCCTGTATAGAATTATGTTATAATAAATGTGAGTGATATCTAGGATGAAAAAATATCCGTTCACTTATTTGAAAAGAGCGCGCTTTTCAAATAGAATTATGTTATAATAAATGAATTATGTTATAATGTATAGAATTATGTTATAATAAATGTGAGTGATATCTAGGATGAAAAAATATCCGTTCACTTATTTGAAAAGAGCGCGCTTTTCAAATAGAATTATGTTATAATAAATGAATTATGTTATAATGTATAGAATTATGTTATAATAAATGTGAGTGATATCTAGGATGAAAAAATATCCGTTCACTTATTTGAAAAGAGCGCACTTTATAGACTTATTTCCTAAAAAAAAACATTTATAATAAATACCTACTAAATATCACATCAGATTTGAGCTCAACGCTTGATCGCCCCCCCTCAAGTGAACACCTGTATCCGCCCCTGCGTCAGCAATACTCACAGCATGGAGAGACGGATAAACAGATATATATCTACCCGTTTATCTCAATAATAAGATCATACCATTTGCCAATGAAGCAAAGGAAAGGATTGATTTAATTTTTTTTGAAGCCAACGATCATACCAGGTTAAATACACCAGTTCCCGTCAGATCACTGAAGTTAAGCATCGTCGGGCGTGGTCAGTACTTAGATGCGTGACCGCTGAGAACACCACGTATCGTTGGCCCTTTTTTCTGGCCTAACCCAGGCTGAGTGAGGTCAATGTAGGTTAGCTGGTTTGCAAGTTTCCAGCGAATGGAGGGTAAAACGTTTTGAATGACCAATAGATGTTGAGCCAAATTAAAAAAATAAAGTGGATAGATAGGGCATGTTAAAAAGAAACGAGTTCAGCTTGGTTTCAAATATCAGAAACTTTACTGGTTAATGGGTAGATACTCTTCACTACCTGTCGAAAACAAGCATCTCCTTTATAGTCAGGTCCTAAAACCTATATGGACCTACGGTATCCAGCCGTGGTCTGTACCTGTGACCCGAATAGGAAAATAATACAAAGATTCCAGAATAATGTTTTGAGGACTATCGTCAATGCGTCTTGTTACATTCGAAACGAAGACCTACATCGCGATTTAAATGTAGAACTAGTAGCAGATGTTATTAAAAAAAAAACCTTCCAAGAAAGGCTCCGAGGTCATGTCAATCCTGAGGCCGTCCATCTCCTCGAAGTTGACAACCTATATTGACGTTTAAAAAGAAGAAAACCTCTCGAGCTCACATAGAGCTCCCTAGGTGCACCAGATTGCAACCAAACTCATAAGACGAGTCTGTTTATGTTATGTACATAAACTCACATAGAGCTCCAACCCTAGGTGCACCAGATTGCAACCACCTTCATAAGACGAGACTGTTTATGTTATGTAAATAAACTCACATAGAGCTCCGTCCCTAGGTGCACCAGATTGCAACCACCTTCATAAGACGACTCTGATTATGTTATGTACATAAACTCACATAGAACTCCATCCCTAGGTGCACCAGATTGCAACCACCTTCATAAGACGAGTCTGATTATGTTATGTACATAAACTCACATAGAGCTCCATCCCTAGGTGCACCAGATAGATAGCAACCACCTTCATAAGACGAGTCTGTTTATGTTATGTACATAAAAATACAGTAAAATTTAAAAGATATTCCGAGAGATACGGTAAAATTTCAAAATATTCCGAGAGATACAGTAAATTTTAAAAGATATTCCGAGAGATACGGTAAAATTTCAAAATATTCCGAGAGATACAGTAAAATTTAAAAGATATTCCGAGAAATACGGTAAAATTTAAAAGATATTCCGAGAGATACGGCAAAATTTCAAAGATATTCCGAGAGATACGGCAAAATTTCAAAATATCCCGAGAGATACAGTAACATTTAAAAGATATTCCGAGAGATACAGTAAAATTTAAAAGATATTCCAAAAGATACAGTAAAATTTAAAAGATATTCCGAGAGATCAGTAAAATTACAAAATATTCCGAGGGATACAGTAAAATTTAAAAGATATTCCGAGAGATATAGTAAAATTTAAAAGATATTCCGAGAGATACAGTCAAATTTCAAAATATTCCGAGAGATACAGTAAAATTTAAAAGATATTCCTAGAGATGCGGTAAAATTTAAAAGATATTCCAATAGATACGGTAAAATTTAATAGATATTCCAAGAGATACGGTAAAATTTAAAAGATATTCCAAGAGATACGGTAAAATTTAAAAGCATATTCCAAGAGATACGGTAAAATTCAAGACAAGCTAGTATGAATACCTACCTACAATGAATATAACTTTAATTAGAATAGGGAACTGTCCTTTCATATTGAAATGAGCACATCAAAGCAATACCATAGATAGCTTTTCCACTATGGCCAAAGGCTTCAACCAAACCATTGACTTCAAAAGGGCAAGATATTCAAATTGTATATTGAAGACCTAAGTTAAAATTAAGAACTAATAGGGTCAAAATAAATTTCAAGGGGATAATTTTCCTTTACTCAAAATAATTCAGTTTGATTCGGTTAATTATTTTCATCAATGTGAAACCTTTGGATTCGGACCGACAAAAAAAAAATCCCTCCCCACTCAAAATTTGATGTTTTCTGTTTCAAGGTACGTAGAATACAAAAATCAATTTTTTTTTTTTTTCGCCTTCCTTCATCGTGAACTGTGCTTGTACAAGTTAGCGCTGATTGATTTTATAAACTGTGCTTGTACAAGTTAGCGTTGATTGATTTTATAAACTGTGCTTGTACAAGTTAGCGTTGATTGATTTTATAAACTGTGCTTGTACAAGTTAGCGTTGATTGATTTTATAAACTGTGCTTGTACAAGTTAGCGTTGATTGATTTTATAAACTGTGCTTGTACAAGTTAGCGTTGATTGATTTTATAAACTGTGCTTGTACAAGTTAGCGTTGATTGATTTTATAAACTGTGCTTGTACAAGTTAGCGTTGATTGATTTTATAAACTGTGCTTGTACAAGTTAGCGTTGATTGATTTTATAAACTGTGCTTGTACAAGTTAGCGTTGATTGATTTTATAAACTGTGCTTGTACAAGTTAGCGTTGATTGATTTTATAAACTGTGCTTGTACAAGTTAGCGTTGATTGATTTTATAAACTGTGCTTGTACAAGTTAGCGTTGATTGATTTTATAAACTGTGCTTGTACAAGTTAGCGTTGATTGATTTTATAAACTGTGCTTGTACAAGTTAGCGTTGATTGATTTTATAAACTGTGCTTGTACAAGTTAGCGTTGATTGATTTTATAAACTGTGCTTGTACAAGTTAGCGTTGATTGATTTTATAAACTGTGCTTGTACAAGTTAGCGTTGATTGATTTTATAAACTGTGCTTGTACAAGTTAGCGTTGATTGATTTTATAAACTGTGCTTGTACAAGNACCCTAAATGTTTCTATCATTGACATGTTTACCCAGTGTTCACAGGAATAGCGTGCAAACAACCCTAAATGTTTCTATCATTGACTTGTTTACCCAGTGTTCACAGGTATAGCGTCCAAACCACCCTAAATGTTTCTATCATTGACATGTTTACCCAGTGTTCACAGGAATAGCGTGCAAACAACCCCAAATGTTTCTATCATTGACTTGTTTACCCAGTGTTCACAGGTATAGCGTCCAAACCACCCTAAATGTTTCTATCATTGACATGTTTATCCAGTGTTCACAGGTATAGCGTGCAAACCACCCTAAATGTTTCTACATTGACATGTTTAACCAGTGTTCACAGGTATAGCGTGCAAACCACCCTAAATGTTTCTATCATTGACATGTTTACCCAGTGTTCACAGGTATAGCGTGCAAACCACCCTAAATGTTGCTATCATGGACATGTTTACCCAGTGTTCACAGGTATAGCGCGCAAACCACCCTAAATGTTGCTATCATTGTCATGTTTATCCAGTGTTCACAGGTATAGCGAGCAAACCACCCTAAATGTTGCTATCATTGACATGTTTACCCAGTGTTCACAGGTATAGCGTGCAAACCANTTTTCCTTGTCTTTAAGGTCAGAATTTTTTTCTCAACCATGATGGATCGTGCGACATATCAAACTAAAGCTCTCATCACTCTTAATCAGATGGTACGCTCTTTTTAATCTAATTTGTATTATTTTGATTTGTATTTGTATTTTTATTTTACACGCTTTTAGAAAGCTGTCATAACTACGTAATATTCAGTGTGCGGCGAATCTTGTAGCGATTAAATTTCAGCCAGAATTAATTTCAAGTGAAAACAAAAAGTAAATATTTGAATGAATGTAGAATTTTACGTAAAATTCAAATATGCAATAAAATTCAGTTCGTTCCATTTAAGAAAATGAAGTTGACCTTAAAATAATATTGAAGGGTAACCTTGAAAGTTTTGCAAAGGTCACTATAGCATGTCCCCCTTTGAGCTATGAAAATAATCTCAGAATAGAATTTTTGTATCTCCTACAGGTGCCGAGAAAATCGACTGCGTCACTTAAAATGGACAACCTATAAAATTTTAATCGCAGTACACGCATTACATCGTTAGAACGACTTGGAATAAAAGTTTTAGAAAATGATTCAAGGCTATGATCTTATGTATGCTCCAGTGAACACTTTTTCTTGTTTTACTGAAAAATCAATGTTCATTATCGGTCTAAACCAACCATCTAAGTTGTGAAAATCGTATAGGAAAATAATAATAAAGCTGAAAAAAGTGTTCACAGTTATAGCGTGCAAACCACCCTAAATGTTGCTATCATTGACATGTTTACCCAGTGTTCACAGGTATAGCGTGCAAACCACCCTAAATGTTGCTATCATTGTCATGTTTACCCAGTGTTCACAGGTATAGCGCGCAAACCACCCTAAATGTTGCTATCATTGTCATGTTTATCCAGTGTTCACAGGTATAGCGTGCAAACCACTCTAAATGTTGCTATCATTGACATGTTTACCCAGTGTTCACAGGTATAGCGCGCAAACCACCCTAAATGTTGCTATCATTGTCATGTTTATCCAGTGTTCACAGGTATAGAGCGCAAACCACCCTAAATGTTGCTATGATTGATATGTTTACCCAGTGTTCACATGTATAGCGTGCAAACCACCCTAAATGTTGCTATCATTGACATGTTTACCCAGTATCCTTATCATTTGTGATGCACACTTAGTACAGGTGTTATAAATACTGATAACAGTTCAGATACGGATCGATGTAATTAACGTCACTAATAATAAAATATACACAACTAAAAAAATATATTTTAAATAATTAAAGGAAAAAGAAAAAAAATAGCATTAATAAAGAGTTCAGGAGATGTAATTTCTTTAATTCCAAATAGGACTCATTTCCATAGTGAAAATAGGTCATACATACAATTCCCATTTCAATGAGCTTGTTAGGGCCCCCAGCGGGCCCTCTGACAGAGATACACTCACTTCCATAGTGAAAATAGGTCATACGTACAATTCCCATTTCAAGGAGCTTGTTAGGGCCCCCAGCGGGCCCTCTGACAGAGATACACTCACTTTCATAGTCTCTGACAGAGATACACTCACTTCCATAGTCTCTGACAGAGATACACTCACTTCCATAGTCTCTGACAGAGATACACTCACTTCCATAGTCTCCGACAGAGATACACTCACTTCCATAGTGAAAATAGGGCCCCCCAGCGGGCCCTCGGACAGAGATACACTCCCATGGGTACATTTTTTTTACTTTCCTTATCCTAAGTATAAAATGGAAAGTATTGTAATGGGCTGAAATTTTCAATGTCGAGTTTTCAATGACAAAACACGTTTTGGGGTCCCCAGAGCCCAAAATCTCGAGTTTCAACCATTGATCCGTGTGTGTGTCTGTATGTCCGTTTGTCTGTCTGTGAACAAGATATCTCAAGAACGGCAAGTGCTAGGGACTTTAAATTTGGTATGTATGCCAGTTTTATGCCATGAACGCAAAATAAGTGGAAATCGAATATACCGTTGGCGGTTTTATTCCGCTTTTTAGTAGCGGTTTTCGCATATCCTGCTTCAAATGAGAATGGAAACAGCTAGAACTTTAAACTTGGTGCCTATTCACATCAATTTCATACAAGAAATTGAAGAATACAACTTAGGTTGAAGTGTAAAATATTGTTAGCCGCTAGTTAGAGGTGGAAGGCCGCTTTTTGGCGATTCCGCCTAAAAGCAAAATGGAAAGAGCTAGAACTTGAAATTTGGTGCGTATTCATTTTTCAATTTCATATAAGAAATTGAAAAATACAACTTAGGTTGAAGTGTAATATATTGTTGGCCGCTAATTAGCGAAACGTGTTTTGATATTGAAAACTCGACGCCGAAAATTTCAGCTCATTAATACTTTCTTCTTCTTTTTATAGATAAGGAAAATCGTGTGATGTTCACAGCAGATTTTTTTAAATACCTATAGTGCCATATTTACCCATTTTATATTTCATCAATAGTTTGGATTTTAGAGATTTGGCACAAATGATACGTTTTTGTTCCTGGGACCATGGGGGCCATCACTCTTACTAAAAGCTGGAAAACACTGATTAGACATTAGGTTCCAGACATTAATTGTTTTTTTTTGTTTTTTTTTTTTTTGCGTCAGGCGCTTTAACCGATAGCCATGTCTATGTCCTTCGCGCCGATTTCTCGAACCTTACTTAAATTTTGTCATACAGTTTGAGTATCCTAAGGTATCTAATCCCTCGCTCATCGTCACTCACACAAATTTCAAATGGAAGGAACGATCGTCTCAGGCGATTGTTAATGAGACAGGGGAGAATATGGCGCACAGACAGAAGCCCACCACAACGACAAATAGGAGGAGGAGATTTCTTGAAAAGATAGCTGTGAGTCAGTCTGGTGTGGCCAATCCTCATCCTGGTCAACACAAACTCCTCAGACCGGGTGTCTCTGTCGTTAGTAGACCAAAAACATATGGATGGTTTAATGTTCTTGAGTTTATTTGGGCCAACAAGATCCCACGAGGATTGTCACAAGTTTAAAAGTATTTTAGCGACGATTGGCCGAAAATCCAGTGGGGCACATAAATTGAAAGGCGATGCTAACAGTGGGGTCTTGGCAGCTTCGTCAAATTTATCATTACCAGCGATGCCGCAATGAGGAGGACATCAAAGAAGAACAATGTCTTTGGAATCATTCCTGATCTCAAACCAACCAGAGTATGTTTTTGAAATGATAGGATTATCGCAGTTAAAGTTCGAAATGGCGTTATTATTGAGCGCAGTATATTGATCAACATTTGAGACAACACAATGCTGCTCCGCGTGCTCTTATTGAGCACAGTATATTGATCAACATTTGAGACAATACAATGCTGCTCCGCGTGCTCTTATTGAGCACAGTATATTGATCAACATTTGAGACAGCATAATGCTGCTCCGCGTGCTCTTATTGAGCACAGTATATTGATCAACATTTGAGACAACACAATGCCTGCTCTGCGTGCTCTTATTGAGCACAGTATATTGATCAACATTTGAGACAGCATTATTCTGCTCCGCGTGCTCTTATTGAGCACAGTATATTGATCAACATTTGAGACAGCATAATGCTGCTCCGCGTGTACTTATTGAGAACAGTATATTGATCAACATTTCAGACAGTATAATGCTGCTCCGCGTGATCTTATTAAGCGCAGTATATTGATCAACATTTGAGACACCATAATGCTGCTCCGCGTGATCTTATTGAGCACAGTATATTGATAAACATTTGAGGACGCATAATGCTGCTCCGCGTGTAATTATTGAGAACAGTATATTGATCAACATTTCAGACAGTATAATGCTGCTCCGCGTGATCTTATTAAGCACAGTATATTGATCAACATTTGAGACAGCATAATGCTGCTCCGCGTGCTCTTATTGAGCACAGTATATTTATCAACATTTGAGACAGCATAATTCTGTTCCGCGTGCTCTTATTGAACACATTATATTGATCAACATTTGAGACAGCATAATGCTGCTCCGCTTGTTCTTATTGAGCGCAGTATATTGATCAACATTTGAGACAACATAATGCTGCTCCGTGTGCTCTTATTGAGCGCAGTATATTGATCAACATTTGAGACAGTATAATGCTGCTCCGCGAGATCTTATTGAGCGCAGTATATTGATCAACATTTGAGACAGCATAATGCTGCTCCGCGTGTTCTTATCGAGCGCAGTATATTGATCAACATTTGAGACAGCATAATGCTGCCCCGCGTGCTCTTATTGAGCACAGTATATTGATCAACATTTGAGGGCGCAAAATGAATTGGTTGTTACCCGAAAACCATAGGAAAATCATCAGAAAATTTCAGAAATCTAATTTTCCATCAAATTCAACAAGGTCAATTCAAAGAAGCATTCAATTTTGAAAAATTAAAATTGAAATGGGGCCAGGACGGTTACTTGAGGGAGGGGGTGATCGCCCCCCCCCCCCCGGACTCAAGACTGGAAAATGTAAATGTTTATTCACACTGAATCGATTTTAACAAAGAATTTTGTTAAATTCGGACTTTGAGGTGCTAAATTTATGCTTGCAACTCATATTACTTGTTCTCTAATGGGTCAC
>JAAEEI010000454.1:0-16884 GCA_012654025.1 Pachypsylla venusta
AAAATGTACATATACAGGGTGAGCCAAAAGTCTCAGACCAAACCCAATATCCTGAGAACCATTCAAGAAATAGACAAGCGGTAAAATATGAGTCGCCTCATTTTTGTGAGGATTAATTTTGGGCTAACAAAAATTCTACCGCGACCGGACGTTTAGGCAGCTCAAAATGAGATCACCTATCGAGTGATGATTTATTTTAAAAGGTAATAAAAAGAGAAGTTTACTTGAACAAAATCCACCACTCTACGACTTTCGTTCTCGAGATATGGGGCTGGCCGTTCTAAAAAAATGTTAATATTTTCCATCCTGTATCGCAAGAACCGTAATTGCAAGAAAAATGAACCTATTTGATATGAAATCCACTCAACCAGATCTTTCAAACAAATTACTCATCCTTTTCTGAAAATGTTAAGTTTTGTGTTGCCTGACAGCTGCCAGCCTGTATGATTTAAGTTTCCTCATTTAAAGTTAGCAAGTCATAAATGGATTGGTATTAAGCCCGTGTAAATACAGATGGTTTGGTGTTAGAATGACAAACCAATGATGAAAGGTTATCAGCAAAATGCAGTATCTATTTAAACTTTGAGGAGTAAGCTAGGGTTACCGTGCCAGGAAAGAGTATAGCGAAAGAAATTAGGCACAGAACAGAGGGCTGTAGCTTGGAAGAATTAAGTAAAGCAACGTCGACCGCAAAAAGAATTGGGAAAGGATGAAGTTAAAGAAGAAGAAATGGATTGGAAGAAATTAAGCCTTCGGTATTTATTGATAACTAGTTGTAGAAAAAAAATAACGTATTTCGATTTTTTTAATATGTTGTTGAGATACATGGGAGCAATGTAAAACCAAGGTCGAAAACGTTCGATATTTGCGGACTTTTTTTCAGATTTTCGAAAGAATATCGACAACTGTGAATCGTCATGAAATAATTATTCTAATTTGATTTAGAGCAAATAAAATTTATCACTAATTGACTACAATTGCAACTCTGTGTCCAATTGCAATAAATTGCGTGACATAGCACTTCAAAAATTGTCGATTTTTTGGAAGAAAATTTTACTTTGAACAACTTTTTGAGCTAAATATCTGCTCCAATAGTCATCCTACAGGAAAGGCATGAAAATGAAGTTGAAGTATAATAATTAAGCTTTAATTTAAACATAAGTGGTAGCTTACAGAGTATAGATCGATAAATAATTTATCGCATTTCAAGATTTTTTCTCAAAGAATTCCTCTTTCGACAACTATTGATATTGAGAGCTCTGCACTCTGAAAATCACTTCAATCCACATTATCTTGGAAGTGTGGATTGAGGTGATTTTCAGATATTATTTTGAATATTTCATCATATATCAAAATTCCCTCACCTTCGAAAAAAAAATTCACATAAAAAAACCCTAATCCTGTGTTAAAAATTTTAAATAATAAAATCTAAAGGGGGGAAAAATCAGAAAAATCTTACTATTCGATACCGATATTTTTTTCCGATATATCGATAAATATCGAAAGAGTAATATCGAAACCAAAATATCGATATAATATCGACATCCCTAGGGTAAACGCAAGATATTTAAATGAGAATCAAGATAATGATAATTACATACAGTAAATAAATATTTGTTTAATAATCAGAACCGAATAAAAAAAAAAAATTGTTTTAATAAACTTTTAAAAAAAATTTGAATTAATAGTTATAAATTTTTTCATTAAATAAAAATAATTATTGTGGTATTATAAAAATATCTACAATGTCATCAACAAAAAATTAAATTACTATTTTTATTAAATTTATTTTAAAAATATTTTAATTTTTTAATACGTAATCGATAGTGATTACCACCGTGCCGGTACAATACTCACCATCTGAACGGACACATTCAAAACAAAGACTGTCGAGTATCGGGTATCGCGGTACAGGAGTTGTAATATGATATAAATGTATATTTATTGACCATATTATAGATTGACAACACAAATCGTATTTTATTTCTTGGAACAATTGTGACCAAAGTATTTCTTNCAAATTTCAGCTTTCTCGCTCATCCCGAAGTGGTACTTCTCAATTCCGATTTTTCGGTGGTGAAAACCGTCCAAAAATTGGGGAAAAACCGGAATTTTTCAAATTTTTTATGGGGTCCTTATATACTATTTTGGGGGGGTCTACTCTCGATTATTTTTTGTTATCTCTTTTAGTTTGCCCAGAAAAAAATTGCAAAAAGACCAACTCAATAGCGTCATTTTTGGCGGTAACTTGCTCCCACTTGAACTTTAAATTTTTTCCTTCCATATTACGCACCTCCAACTAAAAGGGACCTGTGTGCCAAATTTCAAGTCTCTACGCTTAGCCATCATGGAGCTACGTTGATTATTTATCAGTCGGTCAGTACGTCAGTCAGTATAACAACTGGGCTTTGCGTTTTATAAGTATAGATAAACAACTGCGGGGACTCTTTTCGTACCGGTATAGTGAGTCGGCACATTTTACTGAACTGAACTGTCTGAGTCGATTCTTCTAAAAGAGTCTTATTTACACATTTCTTACTCCAACCTTAAATCAATTGAATCGTATATATACTTAGAATCTTACCTACAACATGTAACGAATATATTTCTATTGGCACTCTGTCTATAGAACTCTCTTGATTTATTTCAATATATATATATACTTAGAATTTTACCTACAAAATGTAACGAATATATTTCTGATGGCACTAAGTTTATAGAACGCTCTTGATTTATTTCATCATATATATACTTAGAATCTTACCTACAACATGTAAGGAATATACTTCTGATGGCATTCTGTCTATAGATCTCTCTTGATTTATTTCATCATATATATACTTAGAATCTTACCTACAACATGTAACGAATATATTTCTGATGGCACTCTGTCTATAGAACTCTCTTGATTTATTTCATCATATATATACTTAGAATCTAACCTACAACATGTAACGAATATATTTCTGATGGCACTCTGTCTATAGAACGCTCTTGATTTATTTCATCAAATGTAGACTTTCTTACACATTTCACTACTAAAGCTAAATAGCAACTACGGTCAATCTTTGTTTTTCGTTGATTCATCTTGTTCATTTTCTGATTGATTCTATCCATAATTTCTATAGCTAAAGAACCTGCTGTCGCTCCTGATACATATGGTACTTGATAGTTTGGATAAAATGTTTTAAATGACATATTCGANTTGACACTGCAATATACAGGACTTTCAGCACTAATTTTTCCCGAAATTGTCCAAAAAAAAAATTATTCCCCTCTTTCCTCTGATGTCTATTTTCTCAACTTGGATAGACCATTAACACTAGAATGACCAGGGGGGGGGCAAATTTCCCCCCTGACAAAATCCCGCCCTCCCAATTTGGAACCAGGGGCTTGATATCCAAGCTAAGTTATGATTTATTTACTTATGGTAATGGTGGCATAACCGCTTCTACAAAAAGTGGACAAATCACCTTTTCTGAAGCGCGGGCAATTTTTACTTGGTACAAAAAATTCAATAACAAAATTTACACTTTTTGTTTTCCACCTCTGTGTGCCTTTTAAAATGTACTCAGCTGTCTTTTATGGCCTTATTGGTAAAAAAAAAAAAAAAAAAAAAAAAAAAAAAATGTCAGCAGAAAAAAGTCAATCAGTCGCCAAACTCATGTTAAATGTGATTTTTGAAAATCAAGTTTTTTTCTTTTTTTTTGCCCTTCTTGTTTCAAATCTATAATTTCAAATAAAGAGTTTAATTTCATTTTATTTATTTTGAAAGATAATTATCAACATGGCTTTTCTTATTTCAATAAAGAGTTTAATTTCATTTTATTTACTTTGAAAGATAATTATCAACATGGCTTTTCTTATTTCAATAGAGAGTTTAATTTCATTTTATTTACTTTGAAAGATAATTATCAACATGGCTTTTCTTATTTAAACTGGTTTTATAGGTAAAAACTACTGTATACCTAATTTTCTATTAGGTATATTGTGCGATTGTGCCCTCCCAAAACAAGAGGGCTATATCCGCGCATGCCACATTATCTTGTGCCATTTGTATAGAAGTCACAGACTCAGACTAGGGGGTCAGTTGGGCAAATCAAATGATAGATAATGGTTTCATTTGTATCTTTTTTAATTTTGGTTTATTNCAGATATTTAGCTCAAAAAGTTGTTCAAAGTAAAATTTTCTTCCAAAAAATCGACAATTTTTGAAGTGCTATGTCACGCAATTTATTGCAATTGGACACAGAGTTGCAATTGTACTCAATTAGTGATAAATTTTATTTGCTCTAAATCAAATTAGAATAATTATTTCATGACGATTCACAGTTGTCGATATTCTTTCGAAAATCTGAAAAAAAGTCCGCAAATATCGAACGTTTTCGACCTTGGTTTTACATTGCTCCCATGTATCTCAACAACATATTAAAAAAATCGAAATACGTTATTTTTTTCTACCTTCGACGTAGAGTCAAAATTGAGTACCTTTTTGCTACTAAATTTCATTTCAATTCTATGAACAGTAGATATTGCTCATTTCCGTGGAAAATATATTGTAGTACTGACACATTATAATCTCTGTCATTTTCAGGACTCTTGCGTATCGAAGTTGAGAACAGACTTGGTTATGTCGTGTTTGATCCTCAATCACATGTTGCTCCACCACAGCTTATCATGGATGACGGATTTTTGCCATACGAACGTAAGTGAAAAGAAAACATGTCTTTGTATGATGAAAAAAAAACCTCAAAGAAGAAAAAATACTAGTTATCAATAAATACCGAAGGCTTAATTTCTTCCAATCTAGGGATGGGATTTTCGACTCACTTACATGAGTCGACTCGCTCGACTCGACTCCTCAATATGAGTCGACTCCATGAGTCGACTCTCGATCTCACAAAAAAAGGTACTCGTAAGTCGACTCTTTGAAGAGTCAACTCATTTCAAAAAGATGAGTCGACTCATGAGTGAGTCGAGTCATGAGTCGACTCATGATCGACTCGTGGATGACTAACCCATCCCTAAAATCAATAGATAACTTACTCTATGAAATTTTCAACATCATTGTGCACGTATTCTTCAATAACACGATTATTGATTACTACAGCTGTTCTTGTATAGAACTTTTCCAGCGCTGGGATACTGGAAAAGCTAAATGCCTGCCTTGGTTCACCAAATACCATCTCACCATTTGGACCTCTGCTCATTGCATATGCGTTGTTTTCATATACACAGCCATGTTTTCTAAGTGTAAATACTAGAAAGTACATAAAAAATAATTTTAATTTGGAAATATTTGAGACTGACTTTGAAAATATCTGGAGATTTGAAAAAAAAAAATCTGGTGTGAACTTCACACGACTTTCCTTATCTATATACAGGGTGAACCATTTTAACCTTTAATGGAGAATAACTGGAAAGCAAAATAATAGAAAAATTTTAAACAAAAGTTGTTGCATAAGTAGGGGGGACTCATGATCGTGACCTTCAATGTGACCTTCACATTGACCTCGGAGATTATTTGGAGGTCAAATATGATTTTTTAAATAGAAACACCCATTTTTGACCCCCCGATTCGTGATTAGCAAAAGATTTTATACATGACCACGACCTTCAATGTGACCTTCACATTGACTTTGGAGGTTATTTGGAGGTCAAATATGATTTTTTAAATAGAAACACCCATTTTTGACCCCCCGTATCGTGATTAGCAAAAGATTTTATACATGACCATGACCTTCAATGTGACCTTCACATTGAAGGTCATGTGTAAAATCTTTTGCTAATCACGAATCGGGGGGTCAAAAATTGTGGTTTCTATTTTAAAAAATCATATTTGACCTCTAAATAACCTCTAAGGTCAATGTGAAGGTCACATTGATGGTCACAGTTATGTGTCCCCCAACTTATACAACAACTTTTGTTTTAAACTTTTTCTATTATTTTCCCTTCCAGTCGAGTTATTCTGCATTAAAGGTTAAAATGGTCCACCCTGTATATAAAAAGTATTGTCCAAGAAGATGTGGTTCCTAAACAAGATGACCAGGAAGATAATAGTAACCATCTTGAGATTACGATGCCAACACGATCGATCGCCAGTACATCTTTATAAAACAAAAATAAAAGACAACAACAAATGCGAGTGCGGAGAGAAAGGGAGTACCGACCATCTGGTACTTACCTGTCCTTTAATTAAAAATAAACAATTTTATAAACTATTAATACATCATACTAAAACATATCCCATAAACATTCAATATCTAATACAGGATCCAAGCGGACCGCTGGCCCGAAATTTAGCTAACTTTATTTTAGAGGAAGCAATAGACATTTAAAGTGTTTATCTTTTAAACAAATTCTTTTATTAATTACGTAATTTAAACGTTTATTATAAAATTATATTATAAAATATTAAAATAGAACTTGAGGGCTGGCTAGGGGTGGCCGTAAGGCTACCAAGGCCAATAAAAGGAAATTAAAAAAAAAAAAATGGGCTGAAATTTTCGATGTCGAGTTTTCAATGCCAAAACACGTTTTGAAGTCTCGTTTTGAATATATTACATTTCAACCTAAGTTGTATTTTTACTTTCTTGTATGAAATTGATATGATTTGGCACCAAATTTCAAATTCTAGTTCTTTCCATTATGGCTTTAGGCGGAACCGCCAAAAAGCGGCCTTCAACCGCTAATTAGTGGACAAGAATATATGAATTACACTTCAACTTAAAGTTGTATTTTTCAATTTCTTGTATGAAATTGATATGAATTGGCACCAAATTTCAAGTTCTAGTTCTTTCCAATCTGGTTTTCGGCAGAACCGCCAAAAAGCGGTTTTCTGAAAAGAAAATACTTACCAAAAACACTATTTATAATTATTTACGAAGAAACTAGTTTCGAATCATTCGATTCATCATCAGTCTAGTCGAGTTGAAAGATGGAAGTTGACCTAAAAGTTTCGGGACACAATAAGATCCCAAAGAACAAGGAGTGGCAAAAGTGCCCATCACGGCGTACGGCGGACAAACGGTTTTTATTCGATTTTTGGATTCTGCGTATNGGATTTTTTTTTGTGACGATTCCAAAATTTAGAAATTTTCAGAGTAGCTCTGTGGCTCTGTAGCTTAGAGGGGAATCATTTTTGGACATGGCTTTATAGAGTGAAAATAAATAATCTTATTTTAGTACAGATTGTGACAATTAGTATTGCCACTTTTCAAAAAATGAGCTGGAGTGATAGTGGGAGGAGCATGGGGTTTGTGATATTCAACACGTAGTGACATCTAGTTTTTAGTTATTGCAATCGTTTGATCGAGCGCGCATCATGCATTCGTTGTCAAGTTGTTTTTTAAAAAAGTGAACCATTATAGCCACTCAGAGGGCGTTCCGCACAAGGTATGGTTTGCACTCCACGGATCCATTTCCTGATCGAAAAACAATTTTGAGTTGAGTTCATAACTTTAGGAACACATCATCAGCTTTAGGCTGTATGGGGCTACCCATGCAGCCAATCGTTCTCCTAAGATTCCGCTGTACATGTTCTCCGGTCGCCGGATTTGAGTCCCTGTGACTTCTTCCTGTGGGGTTACCTCAAGGCTGATGTCTTCAAACATCGCACTGATACCCTTGAAGAGTTAAAGGAGGCAATTCTGGAAGAAATCATCCAAATTGATGTGGATATGCTGACGAGAGTCATGGAAAACTTCCGCGAAAGACTCCAAATGTGCATCACTCGCCAAGGCTTTCATTTGGACGACATTATTTACAAAACATAGATGGAAAAAAAATAGAATACACAAGCTTACAGAATACAAAATAATTTTTCAAATATCTCATGTCGTTTTTATTTGCCAGCTCTTTCAAATATGGAAATACTAATTGCCGCACCCTATATTAGGAATATGTGGTTAATGGAGTGACATATAATTTTGATACACCCCATATTTTTTTTTACTAAATTAGTTACTAAATTACTAAATATCTCGGATCTTTTTGGACCGAAGAGGAGCTGAATAAATTTACTAAATTACTAAATATCTCGGATCTTTTTGGACCGAAGAGGAGCTGAATAAATTTTCATTTGATCAATCAATACGATTAAGACGTTTCTAGAACAGGGTTTTAAAGGGTCAACTCCAGGCCCGACGAGAGGGAGGAAATGGGGGGTATCCCCCCCCACAGGCCCCGGATTTCCTAAGAGACCCAGTGAGAAAATTATCATAAAGAAATTTTTCGTGCTTTTTTCTGAATAATAAATGAATCAACTTAAAAGTTTTGAAAATTTTTCAAACACACAAAATCAGTTTAGCCATCATGGAGCTACGTTGATTATCAGTCAGTCAGTACGTCAGTCAGTATACCAAATGGACTTTACGTTTTATAAGTATAGAAGATAACAAAATTTAATACAACTTATTATAATGACTACATACACCCAACAAGTTAAATATTTAATTCGTTACTGAACAAATTGATGTGTGACTAGACAAAAAAATAAAGCAAAGGCCTCATCTAGACACAGATGTTCTTACAGCCAATGAAAATACAACACCTATGCACGAAAAACAAATTTTTTGACAGCCTTAATGGCTGTTGACAGCCATTAAAAAACACCACATGTGAAATCTCTGCCAATATGACACTTGTGGATTTATCATTTTCCTTGCTTAACCCTCTCGCGCCCGTGGTAGCAAACTTGCTACCAAAAGATGGTGAATTATCTAATTTTGCTTCTGTCCCCCCCCTCAGTATTTTTGTTGATTTCAGAGCATTGTGTGAAGTGTTCTTTACCCTTACAGCTAATACTAAGCGGGGGCAGAAGCAAAATTAGAAAACTCACCAACATTCGTAGCAAGTTTGTCCACTGTTCGCATTACTCTGCCGTACTCCAACTTTTGGTTTGATAGGTGGACTCTTATGCAGGGATTAACCCTCAACAAGGCCCTAGGCAACCATCAATTTGGGGACCCTTTTTTTTGACGCCCGTTCCCTTTTTTTTTCAATTAAAATAAAAACTTATAGCTTTCATAAAAATTTTACAAAACGTAATAATATCAATAAAATTAGCATCTACATTTTAAACATGACGCTTTCTACATTTGTTTTCGGCAAATTCATCAATTATATGATCAATATCAATTTTGTTCAATAAATCTGACTCAATGCAAAGTATACCTAACATGTCTAGTCGCTCTTGTCGCTTTGTAGCTCTTTCAGCAGCTTTGATTCTTTTTAATTGCGAGAAGGATCGTTCGGCAGAACAATTTGTGATCATCAATGTTAAAAAAATCCGAAGAGCTATTTCTTTGTTAGGAAATACATCTGCTAATTGATCTTTCATGAGAATCTTATACAAATGACTATGAGTTTTTTGTGCATCTGGAGTGTATCTGGAGTAAACGTAGGTTTGGAACTGTTTCATTTCAATGAAAAATTCCTGCAAATCTCTAGAATAAAAACGAACTAAGTTTCAAGTGACGTTTGTGATATCCCTTTGTTTGTTTAATTATTTTGTATTTTTTCAATTATTTTCAGTTGTGAATATATTTTCATTTAATTCTTTGGAATTTTATGTTTGTAAGAAAATTTTCAAATTTTTTTTCATTTTTCGGGGCCCCCCTAAAATCGGCAGCCCCAGGCAACTGCCTATTCTGCCTAATGGTTATTCCGGCCCTGCTCTTATGCTACTTAGGGTTGTTCGATTTTTGGTCCCATTCAGGTCTCATTGTGCCCATTCAGGATCTCATTGTGACCTGAATATTTGCATCTCTGTGATTCACAAATATAGGGTTCCACACTAAAATTTTAGTATGGAACCGCTTTTTGGCGGTTCATGACCAAAAAGAGCTTTAGAGCTTAACCCTAGCATTACCAAGCTCTATTCAATTACGTGCATTGACAAGGGGGGGGGGGGTACGAAGTACTCGCAAACAAAATAAAGGATAAAACGATTTTTTTATTACAATAAGTCTTTCCCCCCCCCCCCCCTTGGCAATGCTAGGGTTAAAATTTGGTGTCTATCAATATTCATATTTAATTTTATGCATTGAAAAATGACATTTTTGGTTGAAATCGAATCCACTTTTGGCAGGTTTTTCTCTTTTTAGCGGTTTTCACAAGTCTGGAAAAAAAGAGCTAGAGACTGAATTTATTTTACTATGTCAATTTTATGAATTATACGCGTCTCGAATTTTTTATAGATAAGGAAATTCGTGTGATGTTCACACCAGATTTATTATTACTATCTTAAATTTGGTTTTAATGCCTGGTAATCTTATGAACTCGAATTTTCACCCAGCAAAAGTATTTATACTATTTAAATTCAGATCTCTCTGGCATAATTAATTTTCTAATAGCAGCTGTTGATTAAGATATTAAATGATGTTATTATTTAAATCATTAATACAGGGCGGGACAAAACTACTGACCCTATATAAAGTGTATTAAAAATATGTACAGGGCGGGTCAAAAGTAATGAACCTAGGTATATAAATTGTATTACAAATATGTACAGGGTGGGCCAAAAGTAATGACCCTATATAAATTGTATTACATATATGTACAGGGTGGGCCAAAAGTAATGACCCTATATAAATTGTATTACAAATTTGTACAGGGTGGGCCAAAAGTAATGACCCTATATAAATTGTATTACATATATGTACAGGGCGGGCCAAAAGTACTGACCCCATATAAAGTGTATTACAAATATATACAGGACGGGCCAAAAGTAATGACCCTATATAAATTGTATTACAAATATGTACAGGGCGGGCCAGAAGTACTGACCCCATATAAAGTGTATTACAAATATATACAGGGTGGGCTAAATGTACTGACCCTATATAAATTGTATTACAAATATGTACAGGGCGGGCCAAAATTACTGACCCTATATAAAGTGCATTATAAATATGTACAGGGCGGGTCAAAAGTAATGAACCTAGGTATATAAATTGTATTAAAAATATGTACAGGGTGGGCCAAAAGTAATGACCCTATTTTTTTGTCAAAAACATTGTCACAATTATTCCTTGTCCCTGAGGAGTGCAGTGTTTCATAAACTGTCTATAAACATTCTACAATTATATAGATTAGAAATTTTCAACTAAAAATGAGATTAATTGTCGCCTGAAAAAATGAAAGAGAAAACAAATAGCGTCATTTCTTTTGGCACACCCTGTATAATGTTGGGAAAATTAATCGTCACCTAAAAAATGAAAGAGAAAACAAATAGCGTCATTTCTTTTGGCACACCCTGTATAATGTTGGGACAATTAATCGTCACCTGAAAATAGAAAGAGAAAACAAATAACGTCATTTCTTTTGGCACACCCTGTATAATGTTGGGACAATTAATCGTCACCTGAAAAAATGAAAGAGAAAACAAATAGCGTCATTTCTTTTGGCACACACTGTATAATGTTGGGACAATTAATCGTCACCTGGAAAAATGAAAGAGAAAACAAATAGCGTCATTTCTTTTGGCACACCCTGTATAATGTTGGGGCAATTAATCGTCACCTGAAAAAAAGGAAAGGGAAAACAAATAGCGTCATTTCTTTTGGCACACACTGTATAATGTTGGGACAATTAATTGTCACCTGAAAAAATGAAAGAGAAAACAAATAGCGTCATTACTTTTGGCACACACTGTATAATGTTGGGTCAATTAATCGTCACCTGAAAAAATGAAAGAGAAAACAAATAGCGTCATTTCTTTTGGCACACACTATATAATGTTGGGACAATTAATCGTCACCTGAAAAAAAGGAAAGGGAAAACAAATAGCGTCATTTCTTTTGGCACACACTGTATAATGTTGGGACAATTAATTGTCACCTGAAAAAATGAAAGAGAAAACAAATAGCGTCATTACTTTTGGCACACTCTGTATAATGTTGGGACAATTAATCGTCACCTGAAAAAATGAAAGAGAAAACAAATAGCGTCATTTCTTTTTGCACACCCTGTATAATGTTGGGAAGTGTTGATAATTCTAATTTAAATATTCATAGAGAGAATTGTATACCTGAGGAAGGTTGATATAAACCAATTAAATATATTAATGATCATATTCTACAAGCTTTGAAAATGAAATGAAATAGACGGTGTTTTTTACCAGACATATTTTTTTTTTTTTAGTAAGCAGTTTATTTTCTCGTTCAAAACAGTGTTATGTTTATATTATAGCTAACTGTGCCCGTGCTTCGCTACGGTTACGAAATTCAACAACAATTTCGGTATTGCGACATTAAGAATTCCCAAGTATATTATAGCTAACTGTTTGCCCGTGCTTCGCTACGTTTGCGAAATTCAACAACAATTTCGCCATTGCGACATTAAAGCTTCCCAGGTATATTATAGCTAACTGTTTGCCCGTGCTTCGCTACGATTACGAAATTCAACAACAATTTCGCCATTGCGACATTAAAGCTTCTCAGGTATATTATAGCTAACTGTTTGCCCGTGCTTCGCTCCGGTTACGAAATTCAACAACAATTTCGCCACTGCGACATTAAAGCTTCTCAGGTATATTATACCTAACTGTTTGCCCGTGCTTCGCTACGGTTACGAAATTCAACAACAATTTCACCATTGCGACATTAAAGCTTCTCAGGTATATTATACCTAACTGTTTGCCCGTGCTTCGCTACGGTTAGGAAATTCAACAACAATTTCGGCAATGCGACATTAAAGCTTCTCAAGTATAATTTTAGGTAACTGTTTGCCCGAGCTTCGCTACGGTTACGAAATTCAACAATAATTTCGGCATTGCGACATTAAAGCTTCCCAAGTATAATTATAGGTAACTGTTTGCCCGAGCTTCGCTACGGTTACGAAATTCAACAACAATTTCGGCAATGCGACATTAAAGCTTCTCAAGTATAATCATAGGTAACTGGTTGCCCGTGCTTTGCTACGGTTACGAAATTCAATAACAATTTCGGCATTGCGACGCAATGCCGAATTTGTTGTAGAATTTCGTAACTACGAGAAGCACGGGCAAACAGTTAGCTATAATATACTTGAGAAGCTTTGGTGTGATCCCCAGAGTGAGCACGACTATCTTTACTCAAGGATATTACTTTTTGCACTGCGGAACAATATTAAATGTCGGATTTCTCTCTCATCCCGATATGTTATTTCCCAATTATTGATTTTTTGTGAAACTGACCCCCAGGCTAGCATGGCTTTTATTTAGAAAATTCAATATTGTACCCAAGAATATTAATTTTTGTATTGCGAAACACACTTGTCTCGAATTTCAGCTTTCTCGTTTATCCGCCCGGAGTAATATTTCTCAATTTCAATTTTTCGGTGGTGAAAATTTCCATTTTATATTTTTTTATGGAGTCCTTATATACCATTTGGGGGGGGGGGTCCATTCTTGGTCATTTTTCGATCTCTCCTTTACNAAAAAAAAAAAAAAAAAAAAAAAAAAAAAAAAAAAAAAAAAAAAAAAAAAAAAATGCGATAAACCATTTTTTGTTAATAACTTTCTTCCACTTGAACTTTCTTATTACGCACCTAAAATCAATGTACTAAAAAAAAAATTCAGGTTTAGCCATCGTGGAGCTACGTTGATTATCAGTCAGTATACCAACTGGGATTGGTGTTATATAAGTATAGAAGATTGTATGTAGGTGTTATATAAGTATATAAGTGTTATATAAGTATATAAGTGTTATATAAGTATAGAAGATTGTATGTAGGTATAAGAAGTTTGGCACCTCCACTAAGAAAAATTACATAATGGAAATACCTTGCTGTGATTAAATTAGCAGGGAGGTACAAATCATTGATACAATAGATTAACTGTAGGAATAGAACCAAATACCTACTAACTTTATTTTTTGGTTTATTATTTTCAATAATGAACCTTTAGAATCGTCACGAAAAAAAAATTGATATTTTACGTTTCAAGGCTTTCAAGGTACGAAGATTACGAAGGACCTTCAAGAACAGATGTATGATGACAATATTGAAAACTTTAGCAGTAGACTACACCTCATGTAGAGCTACTGTCTCATACATCTGGCTACCATCGGACACGATGATGCCACTATTGAATGAATTAAACCCGATTTTCTTTTTCTCCCTCTACCTCTTCGCTATTTTTGACTAATATTCTTCATTATTTTAGTCTGTTTTCAGATTTGAGAAATCTTTGTGGCACAAATCTTATGAATTTCCTAGCAGCACTCTTTATGGCACAACTGTTATATGTGATTGGTGTTGACGGTATAGAGGTGAGTTGACCAGTTGATTGGTCCTCCTGGCCTAGTCGGTATCACACTGGCATTGTAGTTGGGGTACCCGGGTTTAATAAATGGCGTGGTCGGAAATTTTTCGAATTTGTGCTTGTGATTTCGAGGTGCACTCAGCCTCCTGAGGACGATTGAGTAGCTAGTTTAATGTGAGTAGCGACCAGTGGCAACATTACCAGTGTAAAAATATTATAAGTTTGAAGAGATTATTAGTGCAGATACCCGTGAAAAGGTTATTGGGCCTTACCAAAAAGAAATTCTGCATTTACATTTTTTTACACAATTACTTCATTGGTGAAAAATTTCGATTTTTCTAGAATTTATTGCCCAAAAATTGTACAAAGACAACATGTCCATCAGCTCAGTATCTGCCTTCGTATTTGTAGTATTCAGGGGCCGTTCTCTTCCTCACAGATTCAAATACATTGTTGAATCTGAGAGGTACATCAGGGGAGAGATTCCTCGCAGATTCAAATACATTGCTGAATCTGAGAGGTACATCAGGGGAGAGATTCCTCGCAGATTCAAATACATTGTTGAATCTGACAGGTACATCAGGGGAGAGATTCCTCGCAGATTCAATTACATTGTTGAATCTGAGAGGTACATCAGGGGAGAGATTCCTCACAGATTCAAATATATTGTTGAATCTGAGAGGTACATCAGGGGAGAGATTCCTCGCAGATTCAAATACATTGTTGAATCTGAGAGGTACATCAGGGGAGAGATTCCTCACAGATTCAAATACATTGTTGAATCTGAGAGGTACCTCTCAGATTCAGGGGAGAGGTTCCTCGCAGTTTCAATTACATTTTTGAATCTGAGAGGTAGATCAGGAGAGAGTTTCAATTACATTTCCCTGTGCCATCTCCTTCCTTCCTTCTCATTTTAATTATTTATTGCTACGTCTAATTTGTCAGACAAAGAACAATGCAGACGAAGTTTGTTTAATAGTTCAGGATTTAATTGAAAAAAAAAAAAAAAAAAATGTAAACACACAGTCCCATTTCTCTCAACAGTGAAAGTTAGGCAGGCCATACACGCATCGAGAAGTCTGTGCAGACTTATCTGCACAGACAAGTCTGTCGTGTATGGCAGGATCTGCACAGAGAAAGTCTCCGATTTTCAGATCTGTGCAGATATCGAAATCTATTGATCCTGCCATACACGACAGATTTGTCTGCGCAGATAAGTCTGTACAGACTGCGTGTATGGCCGGCCTTAGTGTGCATTAAGAGAGCTTCCCACTAGACGTAATAAAACATAATGACGTTAAAAAAAAAACGTCGAAACGTAAAAAAAAACGTCGGCACGAAAAAAAAAACTAAACAGGTTAAGAAACTTTTTTACGGCCATGCCTTTATGAGCAATCTTGATTGTGTCCGACACTTTTTGAGAGTGATTAAGAAAGAAACCCGCTAAATTTTTACAGTTACAAATTTCAACAACAACTTCGAGATGACGAAATTAAATCTTCTCAATTTTAGATTTTTGGTGGAACCGACCCCCAGAGTGAGCACCGCTCCTAGTTAGAAAATTCAATATTTTATTCAAGGATGTGACTTTTTGTGCTTCGGAACACCTTTCTATCAAATTTCAGCTTTCTCGCTCATCCCGAAGTGGTACTTCTCATTCCGATATTTTGGTGGTGAAAATTAATCGGAGAGAAACTGGAAATTTTCAAATTTTATATTTGTTATGGGATCCTTATATATTATTTCGGGGGGGGTCTATTCTCGGTCATTTTTCGTTATCTCTATTAGTCTGCCCAGAAAAAATTGCAAAAAGACCCGCTAAATAGCGTCATTTTTGGCGGTAACTTGTTCCCACTTGAACTTTCATTTTTTTCCTTTCTTATTACGCACCTACATACTAAAAGGGACCTGTGTGCCAAGTTTCAAGTCTCTACGTTTAGCCATCGTGGAGCTACGTTGATTATCAGTCAGTCAGTATACCAACTGGGCTTTGTGTTTTTTAAGTATAGAAGATAGATGAAAAAGGGGAAAAATATTAAGGTTATCATGGGATTAAAAGTGGTGATTTTAACGATATCGGTAACCATATGATAAATGTGGAAGTAAAAAAAAATTGTCAAGGTCGAAGTATTCACTAGAGCAAGCTCGAGACCACCCTACAGGGGAAACTAGTTTCTCCTGTAGTGTTCACTGTAGGGTATGAAAAACGTCTCTGCATACAAGCCTAAAAATATCGACCGAAATTTAATGATTCAGTCGAATCGACAGGACTTGTGTAAGCAGGAAAGACCCATCCTTGTAAACATTGGGCTTTTTTCTTGGGTCTCTCGAGTGTACGGTCTAAACTCTGAAGCCTCTGTAAACAGAAATGTGTTAACACTTGTGGGATTTTGTTTTTTCCTCTCAACATGTGTTCACGTGGACCTCTATAAACAGGAAAATGAAAATTTGGAACCTCTCCAAGCAGGAAACCTCTATAAGCAGCAAAATATTGCCAATCCCTTGACTATCTGTTCATGTAGTTTCGACTGTATTTCCTAATTTGAGAGCATAACGAATAGAACAGAAAGTGGGGAAACTCTCTGAATTTAACCCATGATGCGGTGTGGCAGTGAAACTCTAGCGCTAGTGATATCAAA